>APFE031715525.1:0-13203 GCA_000404065.3 Pinus taeda | reverse complement strand
TTAATTATTTTTATTGGACCCTTGAACTTAGCCTGTGAAAAAAAAAATACCTAGAACCTAGGACTTATGAGGGGATTAATTATTTTCCAACCCTCAAGACACTTTACATCATGATTTTTACATTTTTACATCTCAAGGGGGAAAACCCATTTGACATAGACCCTCATAAACCACTCAGTTCTGTGACACAAATATAATCTAGTAGATAAGCAATTTGTAATAACCTAACCAAATAGTTATGATTATTTCCAAATTACTTTTACATAGATTCGAAGCACACTAGGATTCCCCTAAGATTCTAATGACAAAATCCATTCAGGCTTTGGGGTTAGGCTGAAGGAAAACTCT
Source organism: Pinus taeda (assembly GCA_000404065.3). Lineage (NCBI taxonomy): Eukaryota > Viridiplantae > Streptophyta > Pinopsida > Pinales > Pinaceae > Pinus > Pinus taeda. The sequence continues at coordinate 12,855 of APFE031715525.1, read as the reverse complement.
ACTGACCATGGGTCGGTGAGATAAAAAACCTTCCAGAACGTAGATCATCATTAGAATATTAGGTTTACCTAGGCAAATACATACATGACATAGATCTGCTAAGATTATTTACAATTTACACATGCAGACTGGGTTTACAACATAACATGATCGGGCTGATGATGACAGTCGAACGACACGGACATGTTGATCAGGTGCTATCCCTTTTGCAATAAAAAAGGGGGTGTACTGCTATGGGTAGTTGACACGTAGTGGTCAACACTGCAACAACCTTGTGTTTTGTGTGCATTGGGTCTGTTTTTGGACTTTGTTTGTAATGTCCCCAATTTTGATTGACTGTTTGAGGGGGGGCATGAGGAGGCTATGTACACCAATGGAGAGAGAAGTGCGACTTTGGGAGGCAAGTGGGGGCCAACAAGGAGGAAATACACACCACGAGGGGGAAATCGAACTCCTAGTGGAATGTGGGTGCCACCAAAGGAGGCAAATCGAACCTCAAGGAAGGTGGGCAAGTTAGTGGATTGTGGGGGCCACCAAGGGGAGGCAAAGAGGTCCATGGCTATATAAGGCAACAAGGAGGCATTTCTCCTCATCATTTTTGTCTATTACATTTCGGAAATTAACATCTCTTAGAGTTGTTTAGCTCAAGGGTTTGGAGTGCTATTGCGCACAGGAATTTATAACGAAATTCCACCCCTTCTACGTAGAACTTTGAGTGTCTCCCTAGTTGATGTTGATTTTAGATAGCATCGGATGTGCTCTAGCTCCAAAATTTTGTGGAGGGGTCAGAACATATGAGATCTCCATGATCCATAAATCGTTTGGAGAAATTCCACCTGGATAAGAAGTTACTAAAATAATTAATATTTTTAATGGTTTCGTAAGTCTAAACTTAGGAAAATAAAAAAATTAATGGGTATTAATAAAGATATGGGTGAGAAGCTTCTAAGAGACGAGGATCAAGTCTGTTTTAATCTTAGCTATTGATTAGAGACTTAATCTCGACCGTTGATTCATCGACAGGAAAAGTATAAGATAAGACTTAAGAGTCATTTGGAGACACACCAGGCAGATACTCAATATCCCGAGGGAAATCTATTCTCAAAGAGAAGGATATTGATTTCATAGGGAGAGTTGTAGGGTGGAGTAAGAGGAGCGCATCAACAACAGTCAGTGACTGAGGAGGAGGTGACGCAGGGCTATCGAGAGACAGCGCAGAGGGAAGAGCAGGCAGACAACACCACTGGAGATGTAGTCCTCATGCACGCTGACACAAAGTGTTGAAGTTTCTAAGTTTACTTAGTTAGAAACCCTCCATGCCCTCTATCTGATTTATTCCTACCTACTTGTTATTTTTTCCTTAACAAGTTATTTACAATGTAAATATTGAAAATAAACACTAGTGCATGCTCAACATATTGCAGATCAGCAACTAAAAGAAGCAAGAACAAACACACCATATGACACCATTATTTTTCGACTAATGTCCTCGAAAAAACCCAATGTGGGAAAACCGGTGCAGCTATCTGAGGGTTTTCTTAGTAAGCAATATCAGAGTGCAATATGGGTGCCGAAACTGGCCTACCCAACAAAGAATTTCCTTGGCAGTAATACCTCTCAGTTTCTGACAATTCTACTGGTTGAAACCTCGGATAATCCTTCCGGCAGCTACTCAGCACCAATCTACCCCAGAAACGCCGACGCCTGCCCAATCTAGACTGCGTCAGCCTCTCCTAGCCCAACGTTGGCCCCGCATCAGCCTCTCTTGGCCTGCGTCATCCCCAGGGGGCCTTGCGTCAACTCTCTGAGGCTCTGCGTCAGCTATGCTAGCCCCTCTAGTGCTCTGCACAACACTTAGCTGCCTCTGTATGGCCCTGCATGAGCACTGGCTGCTCTGTTGTTATCCCGACATTATCTCTGGCTCTCTGTCTCTCTATACTCAATGCCCCTCAACTGCTCTCCGATCACTGATTCTATCTCTCTTAGCAAACCCCGCTTTAGAGAATAGAATGACTGATCACTTTGGTGTCCTCTCCAAGTGACCCTCAAGCCTCCTCTTATAATTTTCCCGTTGACATATCAACAGCCGAGATTAAGTCCCTAATCAATGGCTAAGATTAGATCTGGCTTGATCCATGTCTTTTGGGCCATTCTAACGCAGTTTCATATTAATACACATTAATATTTTATTTTCCCTAAGTTTAGACTTAGGGACACCATTAAAAATATTAATTACTTTAATATCTCTTGAACTGTTTAGAATCTGCCCAAACCCTTTCTGGGTATTGGAAATCTCATGTGCCCCAACTTCTCCACCAAATATCGTGGCTAGAGCACATCTGATGCTACCCCAAATCAACACAGAGTGACGTAAAAGTGACACAGAGGTGGGTGAAGGGTCTTCAGGGTGTCAGACGTTTTCCATGGAACTTTGTCTCAGGTGTTTTCTCTCAGAAGTGTCTCATTTTCTCTGTAAAATCATTCCTTGTAAAGCAATTGTTGCTGAAGATTAATAAAACCCTCATTTGCTGCACCGGTTTTCCCACATTGGGTTTTTTCAGGGACGATTGTCCAAAAACAACCGTGTTGATCTGATTGATTCTTGTGCTTGTATATCATTGTTATTTTGTTTATTTAATTATGTAATAACTGCAGTAGAATTTATTTGAATGTTTGCTGAAGGGATTTCGTAAATAACTTATTGTGAGAAATAAGTAGGTGAAATAAATCAGTTACTGTAGTAGAATTTCATATTAGAATTTTTCACATGGTATCAGAGCAGAGATCCGGCAACATGAGAGAAGAATCTGCTATGGGTAAGGAGCATGATGCAGAGGCATCAACTCAGAGGGACTCACGCAGATTTCCAAAAAAAGATGAAAGCACGAAGAACATGGATCGTGATTATTCTATGTTAGCTTCCAAATTGGAAGAAGAAGTCTCTTGCCTAGCAAGTTATGCCTCCTCTGAGGTTTGTTATATAGATAGTGGAGCTTCCTGGCATATGATAGGATTACAAGAATGTTTTTCAAATTATTAAGAAGAAACTAAGAATTTTCATATTACCATGGGAAATAAGGCAAAGTGTACCCCCGTATGAAGAGGTATTGTAGTCTTTCAAACCGAAGTAGGGGATTGGCTTCGAGCAACCAATTTGCTGCATGTGCGAGGATTGGGGATGAACTTACTCTCTGTATATCAACTTCAAAACAAGGGATATGACATTTTCTTCATTAAGGAGAAAGTGTATGTCAAACACCCGAGTTGGAAAAGGAAGGCCCAGATAGGAATCAAAAGTAATAGGATGTATAGATTACAACTAGAATCTCCAATGACACTGATAGGCAACAATGGAGATAAAGATTTGAATGAGCTATGGCATAGGAGGATGGGACACTTACACCATGGGGCTTTGAGAATTCTTGGGAAAACAGTATTAGGCGTTCCAGAATTAAGTACCGAATGAGATGATGTATGGAGAGGGCGCGCTCTAGGCAAGTATGCCAAAGCAATGTTTTCCAGAAGTAACAATAGGGCTTAGAGTGTTCTGGAATTGATACACTCAGATATCTGCGGATCCATCTCCAGAAAAGCTCTTAGTGGTGCTGAGTACTTCGTCACCTTCCTTGATGACCATTCCAAGAAGGCTTGAATCTATTTTGTAAAAACCAAGGATGAGGTTTTTGGTCGTTTCAAAGAGTTCAAGGCTCTAGTAGAGAATTTGACACGAAAGAAGATAAAAGTGTTGCGCTCAGACAATGGTGGAGAGTACATTGACAAGAACTTCACTGATTTTTCACTAAGGAAGGCATCATAAGGGAGTGGACAACTACCTACAATCCAGAGCAGAATGGAGTAGCAGAAAGGAAGAACAAGACTATTGTGGAAGTAGCCAGGGCGATGCTGTATGATCAGGATATGCCCTTCCTGTGGGCAGAAGCATGAAGCACGCCAGTTTATGTACAGAACAGGATGCCTACGGAAAGTGTCTTCACTGGGAAGACACCTGAAGTTGGTCATTTTAGGATATTTGAGAGTTCGGCATACTGCTATATACTCGAAGAAAAGAGAAATAAATTGGATCAAACTGCAAAAAAAGGATATCTTGTGGGATATAGAGAGAATGGTAAGGCATATAGACTCTATCTTCCGGAGAATAGGAAGGTAGTAGTTCGGCGGGATGTAAAGTTCATGGAGGACAAAGCTTTCAGGAAATCCCGAGAAATGCCTTCCGAGGAGTAGTCAAAAGACGATCCGTTGGTACAACCACTTCGACCAACAAAAACTAGTACCTGTAAGTTTCCTAAAGACTATGCTTCAGAACAAGTGGAGTCTAAGGAAGAGGAAGAGCAGATGGGTTTACCCACTACCAATGCAAGAATGAGCCGGGAACTTCGTCAAATTCTACGGGATGCAGAGGACTTCGTTGGTGCACCCAAGAATGAGAAAAGGGAGTGAAGACAACCAGATAGATACCAGGCCTTGGTAGCTCAGGTTGGGGAACCCTCTAGTTTCCAATAGGCCGTTCAACATCAAGTATGGGTAGATGCTATGGTGGAGGAATACAGTTCTATAATGGTCAATGATGTCTGGGAAGTGGTACCTAGGCCCCAGGACAGGTCAGTGGTAGGTTCGAGATGGATCTACAAAGTCAAATATGCTGCAGATGGCAATGTGGAAAAATACAAAGCCAGGTTTGTGGCTAAGGGGTATGCCCAAAATGTTAAATTATGGTATGTTCTATGCTTAAGAGCAATTTACTTCAAATTTTCTTATTAGCCAAATATCAATTTCCAGAATAGCAATCACATCAACATGATAGTAAAATGCAGATAGAACATAAATGCAAACAATAGAAGACATGCCAAGACAAGAGGACACAAGATGTGGCACCAGCGAGGGATAAACCCCAATGCGGGGAAACCGTTGATCAATTCTTCTTATATTCTTCAATAATTCAACAGAGAGTGAGAGATAGTACAATTACACAAATCTGTAATTTTATGACAACAACAACAAAACCCTAAACAACAAAGTCAAGGCTAGTCAAACAAGTCAATTGACCTTAAGTCAACCTCAGTCAACTCGGCCTCCAATAGCAAGTATAGGTAGCCCAAAACAGTGCAAAATACCTAGTCAAACTGCAGTCAAAGTCTGGTCAAACCTGCGGCAGCTCTTTGACAGTCAATGTTGGTCAAAGAGTGGTCAAACTTGGTCAAAAAGGCTGAGCAGAAATGTGGCCTGCCTAGGAGAGGTTGCCCAATCTAATCCATAGTCAATAAAGCCTCCATGCTGGTCAACGCTATCCAATCTGCCCACTTGCAGCTAGGTCAACCCAAGTCAACGCTACCCTAATCAGAATTCTGTGTCCTCCTTTCAGCCACATGTGTGAGAGAGAGATGCTCCTCTAATGCGTAGGAGAGAGAGAAGAATGTGTGATGTGATGAGTGGAATAATGCCACAAGGTCTCTTCCTTTTATATGAAACGTTGAGGATAAGTTGGGGGCGAAAATCATTGTTTTGCTTGCTGGCCGACCTTGACAAATTGTCAAGAATACAAATAAATTCATATCTCCATGAATACATGTTGGAATCAGATGATCGTTAGATCAATCCTAAACCTCTTGGTGAGAGGAATCCAAGAAAAATATCGACTACCATAAATAAGGTGACCCACATGGAGTTTGGCCCTAGTTTTCAATTTTAACACTCCCTCACAACTAGGGAGAACTCCATCTACTAATCCATCTGTCTCTCGGTACTATCTTTGCCATCAATGCATTGCTCTGTTGAACTATGAAGAAGAAGAAGTGATCAAGAATGTATCATACCACCCTCTACTTACCTGAAGTCAGTCCCAGGTAAAAGAGAGTGTCTAATAACACTCTTACCGACCCGAAGTTAGTCCCAATGAAGAGAGTGTGTCATACCACTCTTACTGATCCGAAATCAGTTCCAAATAAAGAGAGTGTCTGATGCCACTCTTACTGACTCGGAGTGAGTTCCAATTGATCCTAGATCAATATCATCCTAGCATAGGGAGTACGGTAGTTACACGATGCGTCCATTGGTACTACTATGGTCCCTATCCTCATTTCCCTACTCATTGGCCAGATGAGAGTACTTCCCATGAGTCCCAGACTACATGGGTAGGATGTCTTAGCAGGAGAATGATGAACCACTCATGCTGCCTACATGTCGCCATGCGGTATCACAGGGAAAGGTTGAACCGCTCACCCTGTACACAACAAACCACTAGGCGAAGGTTGAACCACTCACCCTATGGTTGCTCATCACTCCAAGAAGTACCCCAAGCCCCACGGAGCTCCCAGAGCGCATTGTATATATCATACAGGACCCTCATAAGAGGGTCTCTCCACGACTCCTAGGCATTCTCGGAAAGTCAAGAATTTGATCTTTCCCAAGGGCTTTGTCAGAATGTTGATGACCTGCTCATCAGTCCAATATGGAGTCTTATTGCTCCTCGTTGTACCATATCCCGGATAAAGTGGTACCTGATATTGATGTGCTTGGAGCGATCATGAAATACGAGATTCTCTGATAAACGAATCCCACTCTGGGTGTCACAAAGGATCACGTTACTATCCAACGTATGTCCAAATAGCTCACTAAAGAACTTCCGCAACCAGACAACTTCACAGGAGGCCATAGTTGCAGTAATGTATTCGGCCTCGGTGGTGCTCAACGCCACCGACTTCTGCTTCCTGCTCATATAGGATATCAACGCAAAACCCAAAGAAGAACAACATATGGAAGTGCTCTTTTGGTCCACCACGCTGCCCGCCCAATCAACATCAGAATAACCATGTAGCCTCACATGTTCGACAATGTATCTTAGTCAATGAGTGATTGTGCCTCGAAGATATCTCTGAAGATTCTTGGCACCAATCCAATGTGAGTGATGTGGCTCAACGTGTTGACTGCAAAACATATATCCGGACTGGAGTTCACCAACAACATCAGTGCTCCTATGAGTTGACGATACTTAGAAGCATTTCCTAATACAGGTCCTGCAACACTACTGCATAACTTCTTGAAGTTAAGATCCATCGGGGTACTCACGGGCTTGCAGTCCACCATACCAAATCTTTCCAATATCTTCACCACGTATTTTCCTTGAGATAGGAAAATTTCTCCTGTCTTTTGCCAGACCTCCAACCCTAGGAAGTAGTGCATCAGTCCTAGGTCCATCTCAAATTCGGAAGACAACTCCCTCTTGCATTTGTTAATGAGAGGGTCTGCACCTGTCAGAAAGAGGCTGTCAACGTACAACACCAATATGAGAGGCTTATCATCTTCATCCTTAAAGTAAAGGTTCAGATCGGCTTCACTCCTAGTGAATCCCAACTTCATCAAATAGCTATCGATCCTCTCTTACCAAGCTCGAGGTGTTTGCTTCAACCCATAGAGAGCTTTCTTCAACCTGCATACTTGAGATTCCCGATTATGAATCTCAAACTGTTATGTAAAAATTATTTATTATTTAAATTTTAGGTTTATTATCTAATTTTAGGTTAATTAGACAAAAGGGCATGATCATAAGATCATGCCCTTTCCCCAAAGGGTGCCCATGGCGATATATAAGCCAGGAACCCCCACTGTAAACAACCATCATCGATCAATTAATTATTAATATTATATATAATATAATATATAATATTTCTGCGTAATCAAAGAAGTTTTCACTTCATCTGGTATCAGAGTCCAACAATCCTCGGTCACATCTACTGCTGCTTCGCTCACGTTCCTGTCACCATTTTGCTTCGTTGTCCTTGGTCGCTTGAAGCTGTTTATCACCACCAAGTCCCCACGTCTTTCGATCCACCTCGTCTATGCACTGCTCACCGCATCCATTCCCAAAGCTGTTCTGCTGTTCGTCGAACCACGCTGATTCCGTTGACTCTCTCTGACCGCGGCTTTGTTTGGTCATTCCGTCCGCTGACCATCCAGGCCACCCGCATCTCCGTGCCACACTGTGCCCACGCTGTTCACACACTGTTCACCGTGTTATCTGCCCACGTCTGCCCCAATCAACGTAGCCATTGACTTTTGGGTTGTGCCATTTCATTTAAATTCGTCCATTCATTTATAATATATAATATAATATATATTATATATTAAATAATTATAGAATAATTATTTATAATGCCCATATATTATTAGTTTGTAAACTAACATTAAAATAGTATATAATATATATATATATATTATGCCATATAATTAAAATTAATTAATTTCATTTTAATTTATTTAAAAAAAAAAAAAAACTTTAAGTTGGTAGATAAATACACGCCCCCACAAACTCGCTCAATGTCGACAATGACAATGGTTGATTTCAATAAAAGATTGGTTGATGCAGAGAATAAAATGAATAACAACACCGACGAGGTCAATAAAAAATTAGCTGATTTCTAGAACAAGTTTAAGGGGCAGGCTAACAATATCTAGAGGCTTCAAGATACGACAAATCGAATAGAAATACAGATGGAGCATCACCATGTCCAATCAGACATGAATCAAAAAGAGACCTTAACATTGCTGAACCTTGTGTGTAAAAAGATGAATCTTACACCTGCACAACTACTACAAGAAGATGAAGAAAATCAACAGCACAACTCACCAGATTCAACGAAATCAACAGACTCTCAAGGAAACGCTGAATCCCCCAAAAAAATCAGCAACACCCCACCAAGAAATGAGTAACGCGACTCTTACAAATAAGCAACTTTGGGATACCTTTACCCCTCAACACCCCTTTTTCGCTCAACCATCAACGACATACCAGTGAAGGGCAAAAGTCGAGATGCCTAATTCGATGGAAACGAAAAAAACAATGTTGCATGGATAAATAAAGCAGAAGAATACTTTGAGATATATGACATCAATGATGATGACGAAAAGCTCAGACACGCATCCATGAAAATGGAAGGGGAAACATATAATTGGTATATGTGGTGGAAAAAGACAACACACGTCATTAGTTGGAGAAAATTTAAGATAAAAGATTCCAAGGTGTAAAGGAAGAAGAGTTCTTTTCAAAACTCATCAAATTACGACAAAAAGGAAGTGTGGACGAATACACTCAAGAATGGGAGACCTTAATAACACGAGTACTTGGGTTATCAGAGTCTTGTCTAATTCAATCATACGTCTTGGGACTCAAAACCGATTTACAAGTAGAACTTGAGATGCATGACATTACATCAATAGAAGTAGCAAGATGAAAAGCAAAAACGGTCGAAAAGAAATTCGAACAAATATTTTGGTCAAAGTCGGAAAAAAACATATTCAAGACGAAAAATACCCCAGTATGTGGACTCAAATAGTACAAGATATGTTCCACCACATCGTCGTGAAGATGAAAAATCTAATGTGGAAATGCAAAGGATAAAAGAAGGTAAATGCAAATGCTGTGTTGAGAAGTGGGACCCCAAACATAGATGTGCTAAAGGAAAAGAACCAAAGAACTATATAATTGTGAAGCAACTAATGATTCAAACAGTGAAGATTCTGACATAGAAGAAATAGAAGATGCCCCAGAATTCTCACCAGAATTAGATGACAAAAGTATTCCACAAGTGTCGCTATCAGCTATGACAGGTATATCACAACCTCAAACGTTAAAGTTGAAAGGACATAGAAAGAAGAACAATGTAGTGGTTCTCATTGACTCTGGCAACACCCACAATTTTTTAGATGCAGCCGTGGCAAAGAGACTCAATATTTTTTCATTTCCCTTACCAAACATGAAGGTGATGGTAGCTGACGGTAAGAAGATTGAAAAAGTGGGAAAATGCTGTAAGGTCAAATCGCAGATTCAAGACTTTAATTTAGAATCTTCATTCTTCACTGTACCATTAGGAGGAGTAGATGTGGTCTTAAGTATTGAATGGCTACGAACTTTAGGTACTTATGCCGCCAACCATCAAGTACAATTCATAAAATTCAAATGGGGGGGTCAGAGGTACAAATTACACGGATTCCAAGCACTAGAAAATCAAGTTGTATCATCATCTCAGATGATGAAGATGATTTGAAAAGGAGCACCTGCTTATGTAGTACAATGTCACCAATTAGAAATGTTATCTGCAAATATGATCAATGAAGGGTCACCAGAGATACAAGATCTAATTCAGAAACATGAAAAAGTATTTCAAGACCGACCTATGAAGATGCTACCTAATAGGGAAATTGAGCATACAATAGAAGTTAAGGCAGGGTCAGACCCCGTCAAATCAAGCCATACCGATATACACATCACCAAAAAATGGAAATTGAGAGATTAATCCAAGACCTTTTAAAGTGTGGGATCATCTCGAAAAGTAAAAGTCCTTATGCTGCTCCAGTGGTATTGGTAAGGAATAAGGATGGTTCATTCAGGCTATGCATTGATTATAGAGGAATAAACAAAATAACAATCAAAAACAAGTTCCCGATTCCCTTTATCGACGAAATGTTTGATGAGCTACATGGCGCAAGGTACTTCTCAAAATTGGACTTAAGATTAGGCTACTATCAAAATAGAATCAGATTGGAAGGCATAACAAAAACGGTATTCCGAACACACAAAGGGCACTATGAATTTAAAGTAATGCCATTTTGATTAACCAATGCACCAACAACATTTGAAGCAACTATGAACGAATTATTTCGTCCACATCTTAGGAAGTTCGTATTAGTATTCTTTGACGATATTCTAATTTACAGTAAAACTTGGAAAGAGCACTTGCAACATCTGGACAAAGTTCTTACACTACTAAAAGAACATCAATTTTATGCAAAAAAATCCAAATGCACCTTCAGAAATGAAGAAGTAGAATACCTTGGACACATTATATCCCATGAAGGCGTAAAGGTGGACCCTAATAAAATCAAAGCTATAAAAGAATGGACCAAACCTGTCAATATATCCAAGCTACGAGGGTTCTTAGGTTTGACTGGATATTATTGAAGGTTTATTAAAAACTATGCACATATAACTGCACCTCTGACAAATATTTTAAAGAAGAATTCGTTTCTATGGGATGAGGAAGCAGGAAGGTGTTTTGAAAAATTAAAGGAAATTATGTCTAATGCGCTCGTATTAGCAACACCAGATTTTTCTAAACCATTTATGATTGAGTGTGATGCTTCCAGATTCGGTATAGGTGCAGTTTTAATGCAACAAGGGCATCCAATAGCTTTTGAAAGTAGGAAGCTCAACAAATGAGAACGCCTCAAATACACATACAACAAAGAGATGCTTGCTATTATGCACGCACTAGCTAAGTGGAGGCAATATCTTTTGGGAAGTAAGTTTTCCATTCGAACAGACCACAATAGTCTCCAACACCTCCTTCAACAAAAAACACTTCTGAAAAACAACAAAAATGGATTGAAAAAATTGCCGCCTTTGACTTGGAAATACTACATAAAAGAGGAAAAGACAATGTAGTAGCAGATGCCCTATCCAGGAAAGATGAAGAACCAACACTACTTGCAATTTCGGTTGTTGTTCCTGAATGGCTTAACGAAATTCGAAGTGAGTATGCCAAGGATCCATAACTAATGGCAATAATCAATAACCTTCCCAACAACTCAAAATTTGAGTGGAAGAATGATATCCTATGGTACAAGGGAAGAATCTATCTAAATACAAATTCCAAGTTTAAATTTAAGATACTCAAGGAGTCACATGACTCACCGTCAACTCGACATGTAGGATTCTTTGAGTCATACTACAATGCACGTCAATCCTTCTTTTGGAAGGGAATGAGTCGCGATATTCAGAAGTATGTAGCAGAATGTGACACTTGTCAAAGGAATAAAAGTGAAAATATTACGACACCGAGATTACTTCTGTTAAATTTGGACAACTAGGTCCAAACTCCATGTTCTGATGTTCAGATTAAGAGGCTAATATTTTTGTTGGATTCCTCTTTCTGAGAGGTGTAAAATCCATATAAAAATAGTCTTAATCCGATGAGCAGAACTTATATTTTGAATTTATTATTCTTAATAAATTATATGTGCAAGGTCAGCCAGTTTTGTAATGTAGGCTCACATTCCCAACAGATGTGTCACACACCCTCATTGATGTATATATATACAGGAAAAGTTGGAGAGAATAAGCACACAATTCAACTCACATCTTCCTCTCTCATCTTAGAGAATACAAGCTACCTGGAGGACGAATTCAGCCACACGTGGGAAGGACGAAGAGGACAAGACTGTACGGATTTTCTGCTGCTAGGGTTTCTGCTGCTAGGGTTTTGCAGAAAGTTTGACCAGCGTTGAGTTGACCTTGGTCAACGCTTGGTCCAATCAAGCTGAAAACTTGTGGAAGGTTCGATTTTTGAAGGCCGTACTACCTGGCACAAAATCGAGGTCAAAGGGTTGACCGTTTTGCTGCTGCGTTGACTTTTAGCTTGCTGCCCTTGCGTTGACTTTTCAGGACAGCGTTGACTTTTGTAGAATTGACTTGGGTTGACTCATCTACTGGTTGGAGGGTTGTTGTGACACATGCTGGGCTGGCTGACCAAAGGAGACTTTGCTGGTTGAAGCATCCTGTTGACCGCCGAACGAACACACATTTTTCCTGTTTCTGATTTGTCTTCTGTAAGATCTGCTTATATGTTCTATCTGCATTTTGCTTAACTACTTGTATGATTGCTGTGAGAAAAGTGAAATTGCTCTTAGCATAGAACATCTACAAAACTTTACATGGTATCAGAGCGAAGGTGAAGACAAACTCTATCTATAGCAATCATCATCGAAGGAAATGGGTTCCACTAGTCTTGAATTCAGGGAGAATGACAAGCTGACTGGAAGTGATGACTTCCATGCCTGGAAGAT
>APFE031715516.1:266431-284713 GCA_000404065.3 Pinus taeda | reverse complement strand
CATATTTCAGTATTTGATATTAATGAAATGAAGTGTTATTTCTACTGCATCTTTGTATTTATGGTTATATCTGTAATTTGTTGTGTTCCTGTTTAAATCCGAATCATTGGGGGTCCAAGTGGAATAGGAGGGTGGCCACCAATATCCACCTGGATCAACACATGAGGTATTATATCTTCCTCTTTACCATAGGTGTACCCAGTATCTTGAAGAGAAGTATCTAGATCTGCTACTGTTATCAAATTAGTTCCTTATTCACCACTACTATATGAACAACTAGAAGATAGATGGTCTATTCTTCTACAATAAAAATAAAAAACAACTTACTTGTATTTTTCATCTCCTTTGAATATTCTAAGTGCTAATCAGCAACTTGGCCTCTTGATACATGGGAATCATATTCTTGTTCTGATTCATGATCTTCAAGTGATCCATTCTCTAGAGAGGACTTCTTGATATCATCAACAGCTTGAATGTCTTCAACATAGATGGACTGCAACTTATTCCATATCTCCTTTGTAGTCTCATAACATATCACATTTTCAAGATTTGTTTTAGACAACCCTTTCAAGATTTACTACTTGGCTTGTTCATTAAACTCGTTGTATTTCATTCCATTCTCTATATATAGCCATATATCAATGTCAAGAACATGTAGGTATATTCTCATTCGTACCTTCCAAGTTGTATAATTTGACCCATTTAAATATGGAACTCCATCTCAGGTAATATAATCTTGGTTCTCCATGATCCTTGATCTTCCTTCCAACTATTAGAATAATATTGAAGGAAACTTGGCTCTAATACCAATTGTTAGAAATGAAGACACTATTTTTGGGGGGGGGCATCTGGGGGGGGTGAATTAATAGTGTAACCAAATTTTACAATTATTTCCAAATTAAAAATTTCTATCTATTTGAAAACCATTCATGTAAGAAGCATCATAAATCAATCATGTGAAAGTACATAAGAATTAACATACACATATGAAAATATTAAGACATCAATATTCTTCTTTATTCCTTTTCCAGAGACAAGCTACAACTTGTTATTACATTTCTACCCTACAAGCTTCTACTTTCAAGTTTCTCAAGTTGCTACCTAAAGGAAGCTACCACTCCCCAATTTATCATCTAATACTGAAAGGAGATACTACCCATGATTTATCACCTACCATGAAAAAGGAGCTACTACCCCTTATTTATTAGTTGCCACTGAAAGGAGTTTCCACCTCTAGTTTATTAGCTCATACTAAAAGGAGCTTCCACCCCCAATTATTTACTAGCCACTAGTATAAGGAGCTACAACCCCTTAAATGCAAGCTCCAACTTCCTAGCCATAATGATCCATCTTTGATCTAATTGGGAAAATTATTTTGTTGTACTAAATTCCTTTTGAGAATATGTTAAAAGTGCTTAAGGATTCATGAGGTTACATTGCAAGTTTAAAACATGAGTTTATGAGTGCTTTTATGTAAATTTTATGTGCAAATTAACATAAACAAATGATTGAACAACAACATATAACAGACATAAACATCACCATAAACAGTATCACAGAACCACATGATGAAGGAGTTCACCCTTCCTAGGCTATGTCTCCTTGGTCCAACTTCCAATGGCTTGGCCCTCTCTATTATGCTCAAAAGTGTGAATACATGACTTTGCAATGCTCAAAAATCTCTAAAACGTATTCCAATGGCTCCAGAATGCCCAAAAATATCTGTGTAGCCTCTTTCTGCTCTTGATTTGATCAAAAACTAAAGAAGTTATGGCTTTTCAAAGTCTTTAACTAATCGCACTGCAAAATCCCCAAAATCTGGCACCATCCTACAAATTTGCCCCAAAACGCGCTAATGAAGTGACAATTTCGTCGATTTTCAGGTGAAAATGTCAGATGCTTTAAATGTCATCTAACACCTTATATCCAAAAAATTTGGGCACATGGGGGCCATGTGCCCAGGGCTAAGGCCAACAGCCTACCCCTGTCGACTGGGCCCCTTCTCCCCTCTGGTAGTGGTTGCGTGGTTGGCGTGTGGCCAAGGGCTGGCCCTTTCCCTGAATAACACACTCATCATATTCAAATAAAACTCACGAACTATACTGGTTAAGATCTAATACGATGGCGTGTTGGTAGGAGCTCTAACTTGTGCTGGTAGGAGCTCTGACTTGTGCCTTAGTGGTCATGATTTCGACCCCCACTACTATTTCCCAGACTTCAACCCAAAATTTTGGTGGCCCCAAGCTGCCACATGGTGGCCTCTGGCTAGGCCACGTGTTAGCCCATGGTTGGCCACCAATCCAACCAATAAAAAACTGCAAAATTGCACCCAATGAGAATGTGCCACTTGGTACAATGTGATTCGCTAGAGGATTTTGACCAATCAACCTACCACATAGACCTACACAGCGAGCTCCACGTCAACAATATAGACTATTGATTGGGCTATCAATTTTTTGCAAAAATTTGCCTATTTGGGAAAGTGAATAGAACATGATTATGGGAGCATACGGTGTCCATTTCACATGAAACGAGTTGCACCAGATTCAAGATGACTAGCACTATCATTCAAGTTCCACACCAATCCAACAACTTTGAATTTTGAGCTATTTTTTGAGCACCCGATCATTCCTCCCCACTAGAAGCCTTTTGGACCCCAAAAGATCACTTTTAGTTTTCCATTAGGTGAGGGTACAGTTCCCTCACCTTTCCAATCTCAATCAATTTTTATATTGAAGGATTTGTTCCTTTGAGCCCCACTCGGAGGTAGTCCACACTCCCTCGTTTTCAAGACCTTTTTCTTCTGTCAAGAATGCTGTCTTTCTATAGTTCATTAAGGTATTCAGGAGAAAAATCCTCAGTGGAAGGAATTTGGAATTTTCTCCTTGATCTTCTATCAAAGGAGGCTCATACAACATTAAGTTCTCAACATTAACAACAGCATAAATTTTCATATATGAAGGAAAATCCAACCTGAAGGCATTGTTACCAATCTTTTCCAGAATTCTAAATGGACCATATCTAATTGGTTTTAGCTTTTTACCTTCTCCTTAGAGCCTCTCGTTTCTAATGTGAAGAAAAACTTCATCACTGACTTGGAACTTGTGATCTACATGATGATTTTCATGCCTTGCTTTGTACCTGCCTTGGCTCTTTTCCAATTGTTCTTGAACTCTTTGGTGTACCAATTGGATTTGTTCAATGAACCTTCTTTCTTTGTCTATGTCACTATGAACATCAATAGCAACATCCTTTCCAAAAATCAAATCCAAAGGAGACTTAGGCAAGTATCCCAAACATGATTCAGATGGAAATGTTTGAGTTGAAGAGTGCTTGGCCTAGTTGTAAGCATGTTGAATGTAGTGCAAATTTTCATCCCACAACTTAGGATGCTTGCTACAATACCCACGAAGAACATGTATCATTGTCGTGTTCACCACCTTTATTTGACCATCTATTTGTGGATGAAATGTTGTACTCTTTTTAAATTTGGTGTCCATGAATCCCCACAAGCTTGACCAAAAATTCCCAACAAAGCGAGAATCTCGATCACTAACAATGGATGTGGGGAATCCAAAATTCACCCATACATTCTGAAAGAATAAATGAGCAGTTTATTCAGTTGTAATTTGCTTTTTACATGGCATCAAAATACACATTTTTCTGAATCTATCCACAACTACATACAAATAATCATGACCTCTTTTTAACAATGGAAGGCCTCCTACAAAATCCATAGAAACACTCTCCCATGGTCATGAAGGAACCGGAAGTGGTGTGTACAATCTTAACTTCCTATTGCTAGACTTACTGACTGCACATAATGTACATCCTTTAATAAAATGCGACACACTTTCAAGCATACGAGGCCAATAACAATACCTCTGTAGATATGCCACCATCTTACTTACACCAAAATAACCAACAATAAGAGAAGTATGTCCCTCTCTTATGATGTTGACTCTTTCTCCCTATGGAATACAAAGCTTACCAAGATGGTACAACAAGTTATCATGCAAATGATAATCCAATTCCTCTACTTGGTTACCTTGACTCAAGCTTACATAAACATCTTGAAAGTCATTATCTAATGCATATTGCTCAATATAACTTTCATGCAAAACATAATTATGCTTGAGTAAAGTAGCTGCATTGATTATAGGCCTAGAAATCATATCAGTAACTTTATTATATATATCTTTCTTATACCTTATTACCAAGTGGAATTGTTGAAGAAAACCCATCCATCAGAAGTGCCTTGATTGTTGCAACTTAGATTGAGATTGCAAGTATTACAATGGCTGATGATCAGTGTGAATGATTGTTTCCTTACCCATCAAGTAGTGCTTCCACTTTTTCACACTTTGCACCAATGCATACAATTCCTTTTCATATGTAGGATAATTAATCACTGCACCAATGATTTTTTTTTAATGAAAACAGATAGTCTTACCATGTTGCATGATGACTGCACCCATGGCGTAGTCACTAGCATCAGTCTGGATCTCAAATGACTGTCTCAAGTCTTCAAGTGCAAGTACTGGAGCTGAACTGATCTTTTCCTTGAATGCATCAAAGGCCTTTTGTTTTTTTCCTCCCCACTGAAAAACCTTTTTCACACTAGTCAATGCATGCAAAGGAGCCGCTATAGAAGAAACGCTAACAATTAATTTCCTCCAATATTGGGTTGCTCCCAAAATACCTCTTATCTCAGTAACTGTCTTGGCCCTTGGCCAATTCAAATGACATCAACCTTGGAGGGATATATTTTCAACTCACCTCCTCCAACAATCTGACCCAAGTAAACTAAATAATTTTTTACAAACTCATGCTTTGACATCTTTAAATACAATTTATCTTTCTTTAAGACATCAAGTACTTTTCTCACATGCATGACATGTTCATCATGAGATCTACTAAAAATTAAGATGTAATCTAAGTAGACTATAACAAAATCATCAAGAAATGGCCTCAACATATCATTCATCACATGCATGAAGGTAGAAGGAGCATTACATAAACCAAAAAGTATAACTAGCCATTCAAACAAACTGTGTTTTGTTTTGAATGTTGTCTTCCAAATCTCTCCTTCAACAATTCTAATTTGATGGTAGCCACTCCTTAATTCCAAATTATTAAAATACTTTGCATCTTTCAATTGATCAAGTAAATCATCTATTCTAGGCAGTGGGTAACGTTTCTTTACCGTAATCTTGTTCAATGCACGAAAGTCCACACAAATGCACCATGTTCCATCCATCTTTGGCACCAAAACAATAGGTGACCCACATGGAAGAGAACTTAGCCTAATGATCCCTTCATCCAACAAATCTTGAATTTTCTTTTTAATTTAGGAACTTTCCATCACTGACATCCTGTACATGTCAATGTTAGGAAGAGGACTATCTTGTTGCAACTGTATCTCATGTTAGATTCCTCTCTTGGGAGGTAATCCTTTTGGTTCCTAAAAAATCTCACCATATTGGTTAACAACATCAACCAATTCAGGTTTCAATCTTGAATCACAAGTACAACCTTGAAAAGCTTCATTATCAACATAGTTCTTGGGTTTGATCATTAGAAGCACAAATTCCTGCTAGAATTCACTACTCTTTTTATATGCCCCGCATTGGCAAGTGAAAGGTTTAGTTTCTTGATATGGGCTCTCACAATATATGCTACTCCATATTTGAACAAATGGCATTTGTTTTCATGTCTATGGAAGATATATTTTATTTCATAGAGATACATGCTTCCAAAAACTATACCACATATGTCTAATGGCACAACATCAAGATCCACTTCATCTATGAAATTTGCAGTAATGGCGAATTTCAGTTTACACTTTCTAGTTACTTGCAATTTTGCATTGTCACACACTCATCCTAACGTATATGGTTTAGGATGTGTAATGGTTTCCAAGTTTAAACTTTTGAAAATGTTTTCATAGATGAGATTGGCTTGAGAGACACTATCAAAAAGAGTATCAATTTTTCTATGTTATGAGATTACCCTTATGTGAATAATTTCTATCCTCTTCTTTTCATTTGGAGTTTCATTATGTAAATTTGAAGTACTAGTGATAGAAATGGATTCTTTTTCTTTCATACCCATGGAAGTAATTTTAGCTTCATCACCCGAATCGGATCCCAAATCATATTGAGTGATTGCAGTTATCCTTTATTTTCCCTTGTTGTTGAATTTCTTTGGTTTCATTTCAGGATGAAGCTTCCAGCAATGAGATTCATCGTGACCCTCTTTGGAACAATGCTTGCATGTTAATTTCTCTCATTCCTTCTTAAGGGATGCATTTTTCTTTCCCTTCCCTTTGAAACCCTTTTCTTTTCCTTTACCCTTGAATGGCCTTTTACTACCCTCTTTTGGAGTATTTTTCCCTCTTGCCTCAAGATGAGTGGCTTGTACACACACCTCATCTAGATTATTGGGATTAAACATAGGGATAGTATGCATAAGGTAACTGTGTAACCCCCTATGTACTTCAACAACATCTCTTGTGATTGCAAATCTACACCTAACATTACAGACCATTTTCTAAATTCTTGGGTGTAATCTTGCACATTTTGACCTTTCAGTTGTCTAAAGTTCTGCCAATTAATGATGGCTTTCTACATATATTCTAGAGGGAAGAATTGTCTTTTAATTGTAGCAATGAAATCAGATGAAGAAATTGAGATCTTACTGTGTTTTTTATCTCTTCTTGTGTCTTTGATGTTGATCAATGGTTGTCATTGATGTCAACCCAAGCAGCACCAGGGGCTACCCCAATCTTGCAAGGGAGTTTTAACCTGAAAAATTACTCTATTTTGAGTCAAGGATCTTCTAGATGGATTCTACTCATCAAGATGTTTCGGTTGATATATGGCACTCCAAGTAATTCTTCATGGCTTGAGAGATATTCATGTTTGAAGTTAGTAACCCCAGTTAGTGGGCTAAAACCCTATGGGTTTGTGGCATGACACTCATAATTGGTTGTGGTCATTGAATAGTCAATAATTAATAAATATTTTTTTACCAAAAATCGCTCCAACGTTCACTTGTTGAGGATCCTCTCAACTCAGGACATTCATATAAATAATGACCCTCATATCCTCCTCTAGTAAGGATTTTGTGGCTTCAAACAGGTCATCGTGGAATTTTCGCTATAGATTTTTGTTTTGCAAAGCTTCAGAAGATAAAATTAAAATCAATTTGAGCTGAAATCTTGATGAACCTCGTGACCTACTTTTAGATACTTGTTCGTTATATTTTGGGAGATATGATCTAAGGAAGTTAGGGTTTTTGTAGGCTCTTGAATTCCATGTTAAACAGGTGACATTGAGAAAATCATCATAACTTTCTCTCTGAGAATTGTATTCAAATTTCGTAAATAGTCACAGAAATAGGACAGACTATATCTTACTAACTTGTAGCGTTTTCAA
Organism: Pinus taeda; assembly: GCA_000404065.3. Taxonomy (NCBI): domain Eukaryota; kingdom Viridiplantae; phylum Streptophyta; class Pinopsida; order Pinales; family Pinaceae; genus Pinus; species Pinus taeda. Next base: position 277,274 of record APFE031715516.1, on the reverse strand, counting down.
GGCTGAAGGTCATAACAGTGACACGTGGAACTTCGTACAAGTTCTCTCTACTAAACAAGTCTATAATCAGGTCATCGTGGGAGATTGTGCATAACTATTTCTTGAAGAATCCAATCTTGATCAGACCTATGGGGTTGGAAATATGACTTAGAGGGCTACCACAGAACAAAATTTTAGACTATGGAGATCCGAAATTACATAGACACAATAGATTCAATATCAAGCTCCTATAAGGCAAGAAAAAGCATGCATTCAAGGATCACTGCAGTAAGGACCACACATCAACAGTCAAGGGAAAACTTTTGGATATAGTCTTCCATAGAGTCCCGGCCTATATCAAGAGTGGGAGTCTTTGTCTATTGTTGCAACAAGTCAACAACAAAAGTGACAAGCACACTTCAGGTATGCATTGTAATTTTAATTTGTATTTATTCATTATTAATAGATCTTACATGTGTTTTGTAGGCAGAGGTAAGTTGAAGGGCATTTTTTTTTTGTTTTGGGATTGGTTTCACTGGGTAAATTTTGCATGTAGGTAGAAGAAGATTCAAGTACAACTTCATGCAAGAATTTAAGAGTGGAAGTATCAAATCAAAGGAAGCATTGCAGCGAGACATCCTTTGAAGACATGACAGCCATTTGTATATTGTGAAGAAGTGTCAACGCCAAGAGTCATCATTGTAAAGTTGTAAAAGAGTCATTTGTAAAAGTGTCATCATTGGAAGAGCCATGATTGTAAAAGAGTCAATATGTCTAGAGTTGAAAAGGCATTATTGGGAGGCATGGGAGTCTCTGTTGGGATGATGTCATGGTTAGGTTGTAGGTCATAGTGTGATTGGGCATTCGGTCAAAACCATTGTAAATCATATTGTATTGTGGATCATTGTCTCTAGTATGGGAGTCCACACTTCTGTATTTAATTTTGTCTTTATAGGGTGGTAGGGTGGTGCTAGGTAAGCGTATGAAGTCGCCTACAGGGTGGGGCCTATGAACACTTCAGGGTGGTAGGGTGGTGCTAGGGCGAGTTGTGGATCATTGGGGTGTTGGGGCATCCATTCAGTTGATTAGTGAATAAACCAGGGCATTGGGGCATCCTTCTAGTGGGAGCTGGAGAAGAATGCTTTTCTACAATTCTAGGAAGTTGTTGCTTTCATTTCATTTGGGGCTAAAGATTAAAGAATTTATTAGAAAAACATTCGGTGGTTTTTGACCCGAAAGGGGTTTTCCACCTAAAATGCTTGTTCCTACTGTGTTATTTTATTTACTTTTATTATTGCATAAACATTAATAATAACTGAAGATTAACTAATGCTCTGAAAATATTTAAAAGTGCTAATTGCTAAGGAATATTGATTCACCCCCCCTTCAGTATTTCCAACAATTGGTATCAGAGCTTGGTACCTTCAGTAACAGCTTAACCACTGGAAGTTAGTTTTTGGCGCATAGAGATGGGAAAGTCAAAGAAGCAGGTTACAAGGATTTCAAAGGAAGGTACAAGTACAACAAAATCTAAAGAAAATGAGTATTGTGTACCAATCCCTGATTTTGATGCAAATAATTACTGGATATGGGAATCCATGATGGGAGTACATTTGCAAGCACATGGAGTATGGGAATCAATTATTTCTAGAGACACATATACCGACGAAGCTAAAAGGTACAATTCAAAGGCCATGAATGTAATTTTGAATGTTTTTCCAAATTCTTTGAAAACAAAAGTTGGTCAATGTTCAACAACTAAAACTCTTTGGGAAAAGCCTCATAATATCTATTCAACAAAGAAATCAGGTCAAGATGTTATTGAAAATTTGGATCCTTTTGATTATGATGAAGAAATGGGAGAAATGAGTAAAACAGAGTTTCGAAATCAAGTGATCAATGTGATAAAGGAACTCAAAAGTCAAAAGGAAAAGACAAGACTTTTGTAAGGAGTGTTGAAGAAAGCAAAAGAACTCATCAAAGAAAATGAATATTTTGATAAGATGATTAGTAGTCTAAGAACTCAATTGATAGAAATAAAGAATACAATGACACAAGACCTCAAGAGAGAAGTCCAACATAAGAAATAAGAACTCAACACAATGTTTGCAGAGATTAGTAGGATCACCCAATAGATGCAGGAAGCAGAAATAAAAAGGAAGGAATCTGATCAAAGATACATATATGTTGCTGACAAGAAGAAAAAGGAATTAGAAACATCTTTAGTAGAAATAATCAGGATCAAGATTGAAAATGAGAAGAAAAAGAATAGATACATGTTCTTAACAGAGAAGTAGAGAATACCACTCTTCTCAAGCTATAGGTTGAGGAGGCAGAAAAAAGAAGGAAGATCTTGAAATCATGGTTTCAAGAAGATCTTGCTCAAAATCAAGAAGAACTTGATGCAACTTGTGATGAGATCAACAAACTCAAGGGATCACAAAAAGAACACTTATAGGATAAGACAGATGAAGAATAAAAAATGAAAGCAATTAAAGATGGTAAAGCTCTAGTTGCTAAAGGTACAGGCTCCACATCTGCGCAAGACGATTCTAAGACGGAATTTGATCAAAGTGAAATGCCAAAAAAGAATGTTGCAACTCAAAATAACAAGACAAAAGCAATCAAGAACAAAGGACCACAACAAACTACAACACCGCCTCCAAAGAAGAATGAAAAATATTCCATGTTTGTTTATTTAATGGTTATTGTTTTTCATGTGCTAACTATGGACATATGGCCAAGGATTGTAAATTTATTGACAGGTACAACTATTAAGGACCATCACATCTGAATGAACCAATCAAGGACACACATTTATTTAATGGTTATTGCTTTTTATGTGCTAACTATGGACATATGGCTAGGGATTGTGAATTTTTTGACAAGTACAATCATTATCTACAAAACCCTAGAAGCAAGTTTGTAGGATCACAAGACAAGTTCCACAATGATTTTGTCAGAAGAGAATACGTGCTAGATGGACCAAACATTGAATGTTTCAAATGCCATAACTATGGCCATAGTGCTCGTGGTTGCATATATTGGATGAAATCACCTATGAACAACATTGAATGCTTCAAATTTCATAACCATGGGCACATGGCTCGAGGTTGTGGGAATAAGAAGGTATGGAAATGGAAATATGTACAGGAAGACAAAGCCGATAACAAGGTTTCAACTGTTATGCTTTCGAGATATTTAAAAGCAAAAGGTCACGAGGAATTAGCAGTTGCTTCAGATAATGACTCAAGTCAAGATGGCCCGTTAGGTGACTCACTATTTTGAATAAGCTGGCTTGTTGACTCCTTAATTTTTATAGAGGTGGAGTATATGCAGTAGTATATGGTACAATTCTATGATTGACAGGAAGGCAGTTTGAAAAGATGGCAGTTTCCTTACAGATTTAGGAGGAGAAAATAGTTGAAGGATTACAAGTTACCAGGAACAAGGCAATATTAGTCTACAAAGGATATGCACAGGTTGAAGGAATCAATTTTCAATAAACATTTGCTCCCGTTTCCATAATGGAAGCTATCAGGATGTTTCTCGCTTATGCTTGCTTGAAAAGAATCAAGGTCTATCAAATGGATGTTAAGTTAGCTTTTCTAAATGGTGAATTGGAGGAAGAAGTTTACATTGAACAACCCCGAAGGTTTTCTACTCTCTGACAAAGAAGACTACGTCTATAGATTAAAGAAGGCTCTATATGGTCTCAAGGAAGTTCCTAGGGCTTGGTATGCTCATCTTGACAGATATCTAAATCAACAAGGATTCAAGAAAGGAAGTGCTGACATCAATCTTTATGTGAAAGTGGATCAAGATAACCTAACAATTATCGAAGTATATGTGGATAATATAATCTTTGGAAGTAGTGATGACAGATGAAGTAAAGACTTTGCCACAAAAATGTAAAGTGAGTTTGAAATGTCTATGATTGGCGAATGGGCATACTTTTTAGGGCTTTAGATTTCTCAGCAGGATAAAGGAATATTCATATATCAAACCAGTTGATGAGCCCCAAAATTGGGTAACTTATTGGGCTCATTTTGCCTAATTGTTCTTCATCAATCCACAAATTTTCATAGTTTATGCATGTTTCTAAGTATATTTATGTTAATTGAACGAATGAGAATAGTCACTTGACCAAGAAGGCTAACACGTGGTTATTGCATATTTTTGGACAATTTTTGGACCAAGGCCAAGCATTTATGAGCCAGATGACAGCCAAGCACGAGGGAACAAGGGTGAGGATTCATAGGAAGGGTGTCTCCTGCACTAAATGGCCCCTTCCTCGATTTCTCCACCCTCAGCTCAGAGTTCAACAGGCCACCAAAAATGATTCCCAAGGGCAGCTGAGCAGTCTTGTGTAAAGTGACTGATCAATGGCAGTTTGAGCAGCCGAGCCCCTTGAGTTAAGGAGGGATATTGGAGGCCCTCGTAGTGTATAAGAAGGAAGGTTTCCCGCCTTCGTAGGTTACTTTTTTGAACATTTGAATTTTGCACTCTAGTGCTACTCTGTTTCTTTCTCGTTTGTGGAGCTTTTGCTGTAAACATTTCTGTGACATGGTTATTTTCTGAATAATGGAGATCAGTTTCATTTTGCTTCAGTTATGAGCTTCTTCTTAGGAGCCTGTATCTCTTGGGTTTGGGCCCAACCCAAGTGCCAGGACCTCCTCTGTGTAATGTTATATGTTTTTTGATGCCTTTAATTAATTTCTGCTAGTAGGTTACAATCTTGTTTGGTTACTTAGTCCATTTTTGATGATACAAATAGTTGTTCATGGTTCAGGTCAATTTAATAGGTTGGTAACAGAAAAGATCTTCGAAAAGGGCTATCAAGCAACCCCTGGTCTCACCTCTCCCTCCTTGGGACCATGAGCTGAGACCAAGGTGTCCTTGCTGCCATAAAAACATTGTTCTTGCTTCTTCATGCAATTTCTAGTGTTAGATTCTTAGTTGCAAAAGTTGGTACCAGTTGTGATTACATGCTTAGATCTATTTTTGCTGGTTTCCATAGTTGTTTTACATGATTTTCTTCCAATAAACTTATGTTCATCATGATTTCTGGTATTTAGGTCAAATTAGGTTAAAGTAGTTAGATCCTTGGTTTTCCTAGTCTTCGTTTGATCAGTTTGGAAAATAACGTGCAGAGCACCTGTGATACCTCCTCTCCTACCCATATCCCATCAATTCAACCTGCTTCTTCCTCTAATGCAAGTTCTTGCCTCTCATTTGCCTCGTTTTCTCACTTTGCCCTAGTTCCTACATTCTTGTGCAATATTGCTTCTCCTATCTTCGAACCAACCCAGTCGCCTTAACCACTCTTCATCCTCAATCACCAAGTCCTAGACCTCCTCGCACACATATCTCACCTCCATACCCACTTCTTCACCTTTCGTCCACCATTAACCCCCCAAAATTCCCTTTTAGAACATCCTGTAGAAGCTACAGTACATCCTGTAGAACCCCTACAGACTTCCTGTAGAAGCTCATGAGAGCGGTTTCTTGAGATCCGATCACTGTGAAACTCTCTGGAAGCGTGCTAGGGACCCCTTAGGCCCTCTTCTCACCTTCCCAACCTCCTGCAAGCATTCCCTTTCATCAATCAACCTCTGCACATTCAAAAACAGTTAAAGCACATGCATAATAATTCTGCCAACTTACTCAAAAATACAAAAAGATGTTTCTTTTCAGATTTCACTTCAGAAGTAGCTGAGACACATGCACTTAACCTTCCCAAGAATCAATGGCATATTTTTCAGTAGCTTTTATCCTTTTTCTTGCATCAATAGGGCTAGTTGGTAAAACTAGGGTTTGCTAGGGTTTGCATTTACTTTCAGCTTTTTAGTTTCTTTCTGCAAGTAGATTAGCCTCCTTTGAGTTAGCTTTCATCCATCAGTTAAAAGCTTCTTCTAAGAGCTCCTAGAAGTTGGCTTAAGCTCCTAGCGGACTTGTCCCAGCTGATCAAGTGACAACCATGGCAAGAGCTAGTACTTGTGCATATAGCATCGTCGCTTCCAATTTTGTTACGAACTACTGGGTTGAAAGTAAAGAAGGGAGTCCCAAAAGTTGCAGCATTATTGCTGCAATACTAGAGCCCACCATCTTTTTGGCGCCGTTGCCGGGGAAGCATGAGAGTATTTGTGATTGCTTCTTTTCTTCTATTTTCTACTACAACCTTCTGTTAAGTATTTTATTTCAACAAGAGTAGAGTAGTTGTTTTATTTCCATTCTACAATTTCATTTCCACAAAAGTAGATTAGACAATTCCTGCTTTCCTAGACTAGCATTTCAATTCTGCAAGCATAGATTAGCATTTCAATTCTCCAAGCGTATATTAGCATTCCAATTCTGCAATTTCAATTCTGCAAGCATAGATTAGTATTTCAATTCCGCAATTTCAATTCTGCAAGCGTAGCTTAGCATTTCATTCCTACAATTTCATTTCAGCAAAATAGATTATTCCCTTTCCTGCTTTCATTTGAATTCTGCATTTTCATTTCAGCAAGATAGATTTTAGTTAGTTGCAGTTCAATCTATTTCAATTTTGTAGGTACAAGTAGAAAAAAGAAACAAAAATAAACCAAAAAGATTTCATTTCATGCCTCGTAGGAATAGAGAGAATACCGGAAAATTCTTACCCAACACCCCTACCACATCACTGAGTCACCCTTCTCTCTTCTTCGGTGGCAGTGATCCAGAAGAACCTATGGGTGAACCTCCAGAGATATATGAAGATCCTATAACAGAAGAAGAGCAAGAAAACATTCCTCTTGAGACCATGGCTGAACGCAGAAACGGTATAGGAGACAAGGAGAGAATAGAATGTGCCTTTCCCATCCGAGAGACCAATGGGGACACGAAAATGAAAAACATAAGTCCCTCAGCCTTACCTCACTTCCATGGATTGACCACTGAAGACCCTAATACCTTCTTGTTTGAGTTTATTGTCCTTTGTCAAACTTATGACTATGCAAAAGATGAGCAAAAGTTGAAACTCTTTCCCTCTACCCTCAAGAATGCAACCCTACGCTGGTTCATGGGGTTACCTAGAAACAGTATCACAACTTGGGCTCAAATGCAGCAAGCCTTTAACAACAAGTACCGGGACTACTGTAGGTCAAAGGAAACGAAGGGAGAAATCTTTCAGATGACCATGGAAAGTGATGAATCTTTAGAAGACTATGAAGAGAGGTTCCAACTTAGTTATAAAAGGGCCAAGTGCACACTTGACCCTGAATCTCTGAAGCTGGTTCTACTCCGAGGAGTCCCTGAAGACCTTTTAGATACCCTCCATTTACTAGCTGGCAGAGACATATACCAACTACCTTATGAGGACATAAAGACTGTGTTTAGAAACCACTCTAGGGTAGCCCGGAAAAGAGGTAGGGGGAATCCACTGTCAGCCAGTGCCACCTTCTCCAAACATGATTTTACAAATCAAATGGAAGACCTTAAAAGTGAGATGAGACAAACCCTTTCCATGCAACTGGATACTTTCCGAATCCAACAGAAGAAAGAGGAAGCTAAGAGGGCTTTGGCCATCTTTTGTCCCAGATGCACAAGGAAGCATCCTAAGAACGATTGTCCATTACACTTAGTAGAGGCATGTTTCGTTTGTGAGGAAGACCATCCTATGAACCAATGTTCAACCTTGCCCGGATTTAAAGCCATGTACCAAGGGGCCGAGGGAGCCACTGAACCACTCTACTTCCTCAACCAAAAGAGGCCGCATGGATCCAGACCTTACTAGCAGGGAATGCAGGCGACATCCCAAACTTATTACCACCCCAACCAATCCACTCATATACCTTCTTAGGGCCCCCATGCTCATCCTTCCTGGTCCGCACCTCCTCCTTGGTCTTATCCATCTCAATACCATACTCAAACCGCTGCTCATTCGTTTTACTCTCATGTTCAGCCACAACCTCAGTGGAATGCACCTCAGCCGCGGTGGAAGCCCCAATACAACTCTCCTCCCACTATTTTTCCTCCACCACGTGCTCCACCTCAACCATTACCTCCTGCTCCTCCAAGACAACCCCAGATGCCTGCTCAACCGAACCCGAACCCCAATAACAGACAGGCCCAGTAGGTATATACTGGAGAGACAACATGCCCTACCTACACTATGGAGATTCAAGAGATCAACCTACGATCTTGGAAGGTCCTTCCAGATCGCCTACCTCCTCTAGAGGATGAGGAAGAGAAACAGGAAAGTGAACCCAAAGTCATTCCACCCTTTCCAGAGAGACTAATGGTAACCACACAACCAAACCCAGAGGAGACTAAACTTTTGGGAGAACTTAAATAGTTGTGTGTGAAAATACCACTTCTCCAAGCCATAAAAGATGTACCAATCTACAACAAATTAATAAAGGAGAAGTGTTTTAGGCACCTAGGCAGGCGCAAGAGAGATGCCCCAACTATCAATGTCATAGGACAGGTGTCTGATCTGATGTTGGGGCAAGTAATCTGTCCAAAATATTTAGACCCTGGAAGTCTTGTAGTTGATGTCCACATCAATGGCACCATCATCCCCCACACCTTGATACACCTAGGGGCTGCCATTAATGTGATTACCAGGGACACTATGCTCAAACTTAACCTTTAGAGTTCCTTAAGAAAGACCTCAACAATACTGCAGTTAGCAGACTGCTCCACCGTGACTCCCGAAGGGATTGTGGAAAATTTCCTAGTCTCTGTTGATTCTTGGGAGTACCCTGTGGACTTCTTGGTCCTTTAGCCAAAGGCAAAACTCACTGGATACCCCCTCATTTTGGGAAGGCCTTGGTTGGCCACTACAGATGCTTACATCAGTTGTCCAGCAGGGAGCATGACCATCAAGAATGGGCCTATGTCCAAACAGCTAGTCCTATATCCTCCTGCCCAACCTCTATTAGAACATGATTTACCTCTCTGGTTAGAGGAGGGAGATGAGGATGAAGTCTACTCCGCACCATTGTGCACAATAGAAGCCACTAGTGGAGGTCCTCAAACCGAGGATGACCTAATTGAGAATCTGATTCAAAATCCACCTCCCAGTGTGTTGCCATTAGAGGAGCTGGTGGAGGTTACCCAATCCAGCGCTCTAGTGGACTTCTGTGTGGCTGATCCGACCTCTCCCATAGTTAAGAATGTGGAATTTGGCCCTGAAAGAACCTTAAATATCAGCTCATCCCTATCACCCTCTCAGGAGAAGGAGCTATGTAGCTTATTGAACCACCATTTGGATGCTTTCCTTGGAGCTATAAGGAGATGAAAGGAGTCCATCCTTCGGTCTGTACCCATCACATTTACATCAAAGAGGATTGTAAACCGGTCAGGCAACCTCAGAGGAGAATGAATCCAGCCGTTAAGGACATTGTCAAAGAAGAATTGCAAAATTTGTTGGATGCAAGATTCATCTAACCCATCTCTGACAATGAGTGGGTCTCTCCTTTGGTGCTTGTGCCCAAGAAAAACGAGAAGTGGAGAATCTGTGTAGATTATCAAGAACTTAACAAAGCCACCAAGAAGGACCATTTCCCTTTGCCTTTCGTAGATTAGGTGTTAGATGGACTGGCAGGGAAGAAGTTATTCTCTTTCCTAGATGGGTTCAGCGGGTATAATTAGATCCAAATCAGCCCGGAGGACCAAGATAAGACCACCTTCACTTGTCCATGAGGTACCTTTGCCTACTGAGTCCTTCCCTTTGGGCTATGCAATGCTCTTGCCACTTTCCAGAGAGCAGTACTGAGCATATTCGCGGAGCTGGTTTATGATTCAGTAGAAACCTATATGGATGACTTTACTCCTTATGGGTCCAACTTCCAAGAAGTGTTGGCTAACCTAGGAAAAGTTTTAACCAAGTGTATTGAGATGAACCTGTCCCTCAGTCCTGAAAAATGTGAATTCCTGATGACTGAAGGGATCGTGCTAGGTCATACAATTTCTCAGCAAAGATTACAGGTGGATCCCAACAAAATTGCTATCATCCAAAAGGTTCCACCTCCTCAAAAGGTAAGAGATGTTCAAAGTTTCCTAGGCTTAGTAGGATATTATAGAAGATTCATTAAATATTTTAGTAAGCTAGCCTCGCCATTGTTTGTTCTTTTGGGGAAAGATGTTGACTTTATATGGACTGACAACTATCAAGAGGCTCTGGATGAGTTGAAAGATAAGCCAGTAACCGCCCCAATCTTGAGAGGTCCAAACTGGGCCCTACCTTTCCACATCCACACTAATTCCTCAAACAAAGCCATAGGGGTAGCCTTGGGACAAGTTGAGGAGAAACTACCATATGCCATCTACTTTGTCAGCAAAATCCTGTCCAAGGCAGAGTTGAACTATACTGTAACTGAGAAAGAGTTCTTGGCCGTATTCCATTCCCTAAACAAGTTCAGACACTACATCACTAGTTATCAAACATTTGTACACACTGATCATGTTGCGATTAGATATTTAATGAATAAACCTGATGTAAATGCTCGTATCATTAGATGGTTACTTTTGTTGCAGCAATTTGATTTGACCATTGTTGACAAGCCAGGTAAGGAAAATGTTGTTGCTGACTTTCTGTCTAGACTAGATTTGCCAGCAGGTGAAGAAGGGACGGTGGATGATCAAATGTCGGATGAACACCTGTTTTCTATTTCAGTTAGGGGTGATTTTAGGGGCGAATGTTCGCCCTTTGGTGAAATTAAGGGGTTTTAAATTTTTAGTGGGCAAATATTTTGTATCATAGTACATTTTTACAAATCACCTCAAATAGCCCACCTTATTTTAAGGGATAGGGTAAAAAAGGTAAATTTAGCCCTTGAAATTAGGAGTTACAACCTTCCATTCGCCCATTTTCAAGAATAGGTTTTATTTAAGTGAA
>APFE031715516.1:223628-258977 GCA_000404065.3 Pinus taeda | reverse complement strand
CTACCATTAGGGCTCTCTTGGAGCAAAGAAGAGAGGGCATTAGGCCAAGCTACCAAGAAAGCATTCTTTCTGCCCGAGTAACATCCTGTAGAAGACAAAAACGGGGTTAGAAGAGCCAGCTTGCCTTCTCTCTGGAGTGACGTTAGTTTCCAAATCATGAAGTACATTACCTGTGAAGGAAGATTCAACATCCTCTATGGTTATCATTTCAGGTTTCTGTGTGAATTACGACATGGAATTGATTTACCTCCAGCAATGAAATTGAGCATTCCCTATTTTCTTCTTCAGTCACTAATTGAATGTGCTACAAAATTGAATGAAGGGATCCCGAATCAGTTGGCCCATCATGGGCTCATCAAACTCTTAGTGGAAGATGCCATGCACACCTACACTGTTCCCATATCTTGCGAAATCTTCTGAAACATGTCTAGGGGTGACAACTTTAGAATTTTGGTTGAAAATATCACCCCATCCAGCAGTGAGGAAGGAGAACACATTGAAAAAGGTGAGAAAACCAATGGTGAAGGAACGCAAGACATTCAAGCACAGCAAGAACAGAAATGAAAAGGAGAAATGGGCCAGGTCATTGAGCCTAAAATACAGGTGCAAACAACAGCACAAACACCACGGGAAAAGAGAATGCAGAGTAGGGAATAAAGGGCCAAAAAACCCCAACTAAAGGCTGTCACAGCCAAAGTAGACACACAAAAACAAAAAGGAAAGACACATCCTGAAATAGCAGCAACACAAGCAGAAACAGTTGACACAGGGACTTCTACATGAAGCAGAGAAAAAGAATAGCAAGAGGAGAAATCACTCGAGACATTGGTAAGAGAGGCAGCAGCTGTGCTTGCCACTCTAAGCACACCTCCAAAACAAAAAGGGAAGAGAAAAATGCAAACTTCCATGTACTTTAAAGCAAGGAGGAGCACACGGATCAAAGTAGGCAGACCCCAGCCTCAATCAAAGGTGCCAATTGTCATTGAGGACACAACACCTAAGCCAAAAGAAGAGTCCCCTAAAAATATATCCATCACCTACGAACGAGGAAGCCCGAAAACTTCCACCTGGAGAGAGAAAATTAGGCTGGTGGACTCAAAGACAGCTCTATAAAAAGCTGAGGAGTCTCTACAGGAAACTCTAGCTAAGATAAGGGAGACCAAGAAACTAGAGGAAAAGGCGGCCAAACACTTACAGGCAAAAGAAAACACAGAGGAAATATTGGAACCTAACCCTCAGCCTAGCTTGGCTCATACTATAACCTGTTAGAAGCTGGGAAGATAATTCCCCAGAAATTTGCGGTGCCACTTTTCTTTGCACTAGAAGAAGAAAGGATTAGGACTCACACTTGGATAAAGATTGCTAAATCCAAGAGAGTAGCAGACATAGGCCACCTGGAAGAACAACTCAAGGAATCAAGAAAGGAATTGGCTATGGTAAGGCATGTGGAGAGCAGTCAAAGGGCCAAACTACAGGAAGAGAATGAGTTGCTGAAACAGCAGCTACAGCTCGAGAGAAGTCACGGGGATGATAGGCCCCCCATCTTGGGAGAACAACAGCAATAGGAAAGGCCTCCAGAAGACAAAGAAACCCCTGATGAACAGTAGAGAGAGGATGGGCTGCAAGTTGAGGTTGAGGCACTAACAAAACAGCTACAGGAGAAAGAATTACAGGCAGCAAGGGAAATATAGTCTCTAAAACACCAGGTACAAGAAAAGGAAGCCCAATTGGCCTGCATGGCTAGCTGGGTAATAGAAGCTTTGCAATGTCAGCAACCCGCCAAGTCATATGCCTTATACCTTAAAAATCAATTGTTGCAGTTCCAGATTAACACCTTGGCCCAAAGGGGCACCATTCCATTTCAAAATTACCATCAATTCATGGCTTTGTGTGACAGTAGCTCAACAGAGGATAAGGCCAAATTATCAAAGTTCTATTTACACAACTTGGCCCTTCCTAACATGAACCTGTGGGACCCCAACGCTACAGTGGGAGATGTGCAACTTATGGCCATGGCCTCTTGGTTAAATCATGAGGAGAAAAGAGCAGCAGAGATTAAAAATCTCATGAACAGGGAGCTAAGTGAGACACTTATGATCAGAGAAAAGCTGGAGGATCCCTCAGCCTTAATATATGCCCACCAACACTTGGCCAATAATCCTCAGGCTCTGCCAAATTACATTGAACGAGAAGCTCAAGCCATTGCCCATTTTGAGGACATGGAAAGACTGTTAGGGGATAACTGCACTCATGCTTGCACAAGGAGGTGGAACACACTATCCCACAGTCTGAAGATAAGAGAATATCACTCCCCAACAAGGATGAGAGAGGCCTTGGCAAGAGTACCCCTCTATAAACAGTCAATGCAAAATCTGTAGGCCAACTGGATCGGCCTAAAGTACAGTCCTCCCTTTCTCTTAGGATTGCTGGAAGGAGTCAAAGAAGAAGAGGAACATAGGCAGTGGGAGAAAGTAGAAAGAAAAGCAAGAATTCATGACAAGGAAGAAGACATCACCTCAGAAGCCTGGGATGTGAGAGAGGCAGTCAAAGCAATCAAGGATGATGAGCTGGATTAGTTGCTCAGAGGATGAGCAACCCATTTAGCTGGGGGGTGATGATGAGCCCCAAAATTGGGTAACTTATTGGGCTCATTTTTCCTAATTATTATTCATCAATCCACCATTTTTCATAGTTTATGCATGTTTTTGAGTATATTTATGTTAATTGAACGAATGAGAATAGTCACTTGACCAAGAAGGCTAACATGTGGTTATTGCAAATTTTTGGACAAATTTTGGACCAAGGCCAAGCATTTATGAGCCAGATGACAACCAAGCATGAGGAAACAAGGGTGAGGATTCGTAGGAAGGGTGTCTCCTGCACTAAATGGCCCCTTCCTCGAATTCTCCACCCTCAGCTCGGAGTTCAGCATACCACCAAAAATGATTCCCAAGGGCAGGCAAGCAGTTTTGTGTAAAGTGACTGATCACTGGTAGTTTGAGCAGCCAAGCCCCTTGAGTTAAGGAGGACTATTGGAGACCCTCGTAGTGTATAAGAAGGAAGGCTTCCAACCTTCGTAGGTTACTTTTTTGAACATTTGTATTTTTCACTCTATTGTTGCTCTGTTTTTTGCTCGTTTGTGGAGCTTTTGCTGTAAACATTGTTGTGACATGAATATTTTCTGAATAATGGAGATCAGTTTCATTTTGCTTCAGTTCTTAGCTTCTTCTTAAGAGCTTATAGCTCTTGGGGTTGGGCCCAACCCAAGTGCCAGGACCTCCTCTATGTACTATTATATGTTTTTGTTGCCTTTAATTAGTTTCTGCTAGTAGGTTACAATCTTGTTTGGTTACTTAGTCCATTTTTTATGATAGAAATAGTTGTTCATGTTTCAGGTCGATTTACTAGGTTGGTAATAGAAAATATTTTCGAAAAGGGCTATCAAGCAACCCCTGATCTCACCTCTCCCTCCTTGGGACCATGAGCTAAGACCAAGGTGTCCTTGCTGCCAGAAAAACATTGTTCTTGCTTCTTCATGCAATTTCTAGTGTTAGATTCTTAGTTGCAAAAGTTGGTACCAGTTGTGATTACATGCTTAGATCCATTTTTGCTTGGTTTCCATATTTTTTTTACATGATTTGTTGCCAATAAACTTATGTTCATCATGATTTCTAGTATTTAGATCAAATTAGGTTAAAGTAGTTAGATCCTTGGTTTTCCTAATCTTCGTTTGATCAGTTTGGAAAATAATGTGCAGAGCACCTATGATACCTCCTCTCCTACACTTATCCCATCAATTCAACTTGCTTCATCCTCTAACTCAGGTTCTTGCCTCTCATTTGCCACGTTTTCTCACTTTGCCCTAGTTCCTACATTCTTGCGCAACATTGCTTCTCCTATCTTCGAACCAACCCAATCACCTTAACCACTCTTCATCCTCAATCACCAAGTCCTAGACCTCCTCACATACTTATCTCACCTCCATACCCACTTCTTCACCTTTCTTCCACCATCAACCCTCCAAAATTCCCTTTCAGAACATCCTGTAGAAGCTACAGTACACCCTGTAGAACCCCTACAGACTTCTTGTAGAAGCTCATAAGAGCGGTTTCTTGAGATCCGATCACTGTGAAACTCTCTGGAAGGGTGTTAGGGACCCCTTATGCCCTCTTCTCACCTTCCCAACCTCCTGCAAACATTCCCTTTCATCAATCAACCTCTGCATAGTAAAAAATAGTTAAAGCACATGCATAATAATTCTGCCAACTTACTCAAAAAAAAAAAAAAAAAAGATGTTTCTTTTCAGATTTCACTTCAAAAGTAGCTTAGACACATGCACTTAACCTTCCCAAGAATCAATGGCATCTTTTTCAGTAGCTTTCATCCTTTTTCTTGCATCAGTAGGGCTAGTTGGTAAAACTAGGGTTTGCTAGGGTTTGCATTTCCTTTCAGCTTTTCAGTTTCTTTCTACAAGTAGATTAGCCTCCTTTGAGTTAGCTTTCATCCATAAGTTAAAAGCTTCTTCTAAGAGCTCATAGAATTTGGCTTAAGCTCCTAGTGGACTTGTGCCAGCTGATCAAGTGACAGCCGCGGCAAGAGCTAGTATTTGTGCGTATAGCATCGTCGCTTCCAAGTTTGTTACGAACTACTGGGTTGATAAAAGTAAAGAAGGGAGTCATAGGAGTTGCAGCATTATTGCTGCAATACTGGAGCCCACCACTAATCAACTAAAATCGCTCACCTTTAGGAGCACATAACTTATCCATCCCATAGGGTAACCCACCCTGGAGATGGTAGCCAACGGTGCTGTCGCCATCGTACACATGACTCTTACTCTCTAACTATTGATACACCTACTTAAAGTCCTCATTTTCTGAATATGCCTCTATGTATGCATCATGGGTGAATGACGCCATGTGCATAAGAGTCCCCAAAGATGTAATATTTGATGTGGGTGGCCTTGAAATCATATCGGCCAACTTGTTTGTGTTGCCCTTATTATACTGCATCACCAAATGAGATTGTTGTAAAAACCCCATCCG
Organism: Pinus taeda; assembly: GCA_000404065.3. Taxonomy (NCBI): domain Eukaryota; kingdom Viridiplantae; phylum Streptophyta; class Pinopsida; order Pinales; family Pinaceae; genus Pinus; species Pinus taeda. The sequence continues at coordinate 253,935 of APFE031715516.1, read as the reverse complement.
CTTTTAATGCCTAGTATGTTGTAGCTTACTCTGGGCCTGCAAGTACTGTAACGACTAGTGAACTGTGTGGAATATTGTCTCCTTTCCCATCAGATAGTGCTTCCACTTGTTCACATCTTGAACCATGGCATAGAGCTCTGTATCATAGGTAGGGTAGTTAAGAATTGCCCCATGAAATACTTCAGAATGGTAGCAAATGGGCCTTCCTCCTTGCATCAAGACAACTCCCATAGCATACCCACTCGCATCTATCTCCACTTCAAGGGGTCGTTGTAAGTTTTGTAATGCCAAAACTGGTGCTTGGTTGATCTTCTTCTTTAGCTTCTCTAAAGACTTTTGTTGACTAGAAACTCTTGCCACTTTCTATTATGGCGTGGAGCAGTGTTGCTATCACTGAAAATGAGGCTATGAATTTCCTCAGGTACTATGCTGCTCCAATGAAACTGCTGACCTCATAAACATTAGTAGGCATAGGCCATTGCATGATGGCCTCCATCTTAGAAGGGTCTATCTTCAACTCTCCTCCCCTGATCACATACCCCATATACACTAAGGACGGTTGCGCAAACTCGCACTTGAGATTTGTTAGTAGCTAGTACTTCTTCAATGTTTCCAACACCTGCGTCAAATGTGAAATATGCTCCTCCTAGGTAGCACTTTATACTAGTATATCATCCAGATAGACAATAACAAATGAATATATAAAAGGGTGCATTATATCATTCATTTATCTCATAAAAATAACAGGTGCATTACATAGATGAAATGGAATAACTAACCACTCATACAAAACTTGCCTGGTTTTGAAGGCAGTCTTCCATGTATCTTCCTCTTTGACTCGAACTTGGTGATATCCAAACTTCAATTCCAGCTTGGTGATATACTTTGCTTGCTGTAATTGATCTGGTAGATCATCTATCCTAGGCAGGGGGTATCTGTTCTTGAGCATGATTTTATTTAATGCCCTGTAATCTATACACATCCACCAAGTCCCATCCTTCTTTAGCACAATGATGATGGGGAACCCACATGGTGATGTACTCAGCCAAATGACACCATGTTTCAGCAGCTGCTACAACTGTTTCTTCACCTCACTTGCTTCTATAACATATTGCCTGTACAACCCAATATTTGGAAATAAGGAGTCTGGAAATAATTGGATCTGATGATCCACTTCTCTCTTAGGTAGTAGCCCTTTAGGCTCTCGGAACACATCCTTGTATGCCTGTAACAAATCATCTAATTGTTGTTTATGTTTCTTAGTACACCCCTCCAGGGATGCCTTGCCCCTTATTGACTCCTCTTTCGTTTGACTTTCTCTTAAAAACAATAAAACATACTTCTTCCTGGAACTGATCAATTTCTTGGCTTGGTTGGCACTTACCAAACACGACTCCACATACATCAAGGAGAACCACATCCAGGTCTACTTCATCAATAAGATCAACACTGATAGCAAATCTAATTTTTCACTATTTTGTTACCTCCAGCTCTACATCCTTATTTACCCATCCCAATGGATATGAGTTTGGATGATCACAAACTGCTAACCCCACCTTCTTGACTAGCTTTGGGCAATGAGATTCACTTGCGATCCTGAGTCAAACAAGGAATCAATCTTTGTCTTCTTGATCTGTATCATTATATGGAAGAGTTTGGTCATTTCTTTCTCTTCCTATTGCTGAAGGCTACTCAAATTCACGTCCTTCTGCACTAATGTACATGCGATCTTCTCATCCACGTTCGAGCTTCTTTCAAATTGGTTGCTCAAATGAGTGGCCATGAGATTCTTCTTCTTCTTATACTTCTTCTTGTTCTTCAGGTTTAGCTCTGGATGCAACTTCCATCTCTTCTCTGTATAGCCGTCATGTTGCAGTGGTTGCTAGGATATTTTCCTTGGTGTGTCGTGACTGCCGTATTTTTATATTTTCCCCCTTTTTGCTTCTTCTTACCCTCCTTATAATCTTCTTGTGGCTCATTTTGCTTCGATCCACTTGATTGCACTCTTTTCAGGCCTATGTTCTCCAGGTATTGTGCCTGTACACAAGCTTTGTCCACCAATTTGGGAATGAATAACATCACTTTCTCACGCAAATGGCAGCATATACCCCCCAAATAATTGAGGAGTAAATTTCAAATTTTGGAGAGATACCAACATTATATCCATCTTTTTGAATTATATGTTGTACTCCTACAAGATTTGGTCCAACTTTTTCTTGAAATAATGCCACCAGATCCAATGGTCCTCCACGTACCTAATGGGATAAAACTATGACTTAATGAGGGTTTTTAAATCCTCCCACTTAGTCACTGGAGGTTCTCCCTCCAACCTCAAGGTTTCCATGTGGCGCTCCCACCAAGTCAGTGCATGACCCTCTAATTTTGGCTGCGCGAATGAGATCTTTTGTCCCTCCTCGATCTGATCAAAGCTGAAATAAAATTCCAGTTGTTGCAATCAGTGGTTCAACTTCGAAGCATCGATGCCATTGTTGTATGGATTGATATCGAATTTTGCATCCATTTTCAATAGGGATTGATTCACGACACTCGAATTATTTTGATCTTTTCTGGGTTCTTTCTTCGACTGGTTCTCTGAGTCTTCTCGATATCCCAATCCCCCTTCTGATTTGTACTCTGCATTTGAACCCCCATCTTCTTTAAATATCCCCAACTTATTGCTTAGGGATGCCATGAGGATATTTACATTGCAATTTATATCGACTTGTTGTTTGAGCCTCGAAAACCTCTGTAGGATCACGAGGTTCGTTTACTGATTTGTTGACCATTTAGGGTTTTACGATTTTCGACCCCGCCGACCTAGATCTACTGCAAATATCCACAAATACCCAAAGAAACCTGCTCTGATACCAAATGATCCGTAAACTGCCATGGATGTTCCACTGGATAGTTCGTCACAACAGATCTAATAATATTATATTAAAACTCTAGAAATTCTACACTATTACAGTTTATTAAACTTTAAGATCTGTGTATTTAACTGTAATTAGTGAATGCATGCAAATGGAAATTATGCATAAAAGCAAAGAATGGAAAAATAAGCACACACACACATAAGACACAATATATACTCTCTAGGAAACCCTTTCAGGAGAAAACCCAATTGGAAGGTGAGGTCGCTTCGCTCTCTTTCTCTATCTGGAAATATAGCTACATCTACAAAGAAGTAATGCCTGTGGCCCGTGGGCTTCTACAATGCACAAATCCTCTCTGTGTGCTCTACCTCCTATCTAACCTGGCTATCTTTCTCATTTATGGAACAAAATGATCTCGAAAGAATGGAATGCCTCTTCCTCTTAGTGGCCTGGTTATAACACAATCGGATAGCCTACTAGTGGTTAATTTTGACTACATCAACTCTTAACTAGAGTTACAAAATAGAATAATCTAGTGTATTTTACACCACAAACACATGGCTAGCCCCTTTTCCATAAATAATGGGAGCTGATGTGACATCCTTCCGAACTATAGGTGTGAAAACAGGAAGGTCAACTTCTGAGTGGCATAATTTTTGCATACGGACTCCGATTGACTCATTTCTTGCACCGTTGGAAAGGTCTTTGTGTGTAGAATTGCTTTAGAAAATGCCGCACCAAAGCGAATTTTTTTTACCCCCAAAAAATGTCATTTGATGCCTCAAAATGCTCCCGGAAGGTTTCAGATTCCATTTCACCAAACTGGGTCCTGCCGGTAAAAACTATCCTGTGAACTGATTCCTCCACTTTTTACACTTCAAATGCATCGAGATGGACAAAAAACAATATAATGATCCAATTCAGATTAGAGTTAAAGGATCCTACCCATGATGTATTGTTGTAATTCACGTAACGAATGCTCAACCTTCAACTTATATACAATTGACCAAAATAAACATTTGTTGGGATCAATTCTCTTGATCAATAAAGGGCATAATCGATTATGTTTGCATTAGGTTTCAAGACTAATTCCAAATGTATTCCAACATTATAATTCATCAATAAGAGGCTATTTCACAAGGAAGTTTGATTTATTTAGTTGAAAAATTGCTGCAACATCTAAAATGCATGGGGTTCACCAGTGAATAGAGGTTCATCATGACCAATCTGTGAAGTGTCTGATGCCAATTAATAGATTCCATGGATTATCTTGATTTTGACTTTGACCCGTAATTACTATCCCTGACAAACTCTACCTTGAATATGTTCTCAAACTGTTAGAGAAGCACAAATAATTTGCAACAATCATCTATATGGAAAGTGTTTACCCTGTAGAAGTCAAAATGGACAATCAACTTATAGTTTTAGTGCAGACATGTAGCATCCCTTTAGGATAATTCTAGGTCACGTCTAAGTCACCTTCCTTGCCTTCATTCTTAGACTAAGGTCAAGTTCTTTCGTCATCCCACAAGTCATTGACTTGTTTTTGACCTCTAAGCCTAAGGTGGAACGATCCCTCTATCTCTTATCTATTGTGCATGTGAGCTTCAAACACAACCATTTCTCCAGGAAGTGACATAGACAAAGGGAATCTTCCTTTCACCACTTCTTGTAACTAGAGAGTCAACACTACTAGTTACAATTTCACTTGTGCCATTATTGTTGGTCCTTCTGCTCCACTTGGAGTTAACTCTAGTCTCATTCCCCATAACCATTTCAACTTCAACACCTTTACTACATCTAGCTACTCAAAATTGAAAGGAAACATTTACCATCCCTTCACTTGAGTGTGGAAATGTAGTGTATATATAGCACAAAATTTTATGGAAGCTTTGCTCAAAGGGTCCCTATACCTCCCTTTTTTTTATGTATCTATGTATATATAATTTTTTTGATTTTTTTTTGAAAGACAATGATAAAATAGATACAACACCATATTTTAAGCAAGACTTCTTCAAATTGCTGAAAATTGGTGATACTACCAAGTTGAAGGGATCTCCATGGGTGTTACAACATCTGTTGTTACAAGATTTTCAATAGATTTAACATTGATAGTTGTTATGGCATCTATTGTTACAACATTTGCTGTTATAGCATCCACTATAATGGTCGTTGTTTTAGTAGTTTCAATAGTAGCAGTCGTTATAACATCAACTTTTACAACAATTTTAACATTTTCAAGAATAATGGGTGTTACAACATCAACTGTTACAATGTTTTCAACATATTTAATGTTGACAACTGTTATGGCATTTATTGTTACAACATCTGCTATTACAACATCCTGTGACAATCCCATCCATGGTTCTATCATAGAATGCATTGTAAATATTTTTTACAAATATTTGAAATTAAGAAAAAGGGACCGAGTCAAAGGGACACAGATTCCAGAGCTAGGGAGAAGGATTGCTTGCTTGGGAGGATGAGGTTTTCTTGTGGATAGAATCTAAAATGTTTAGGACATCCATTAAAAGTTGGTTGGTGCATGAATTAATGAATTGGTTCTTAAAATTGAATGACCTGCAAGGAAGGCACACAAGCCCATGCACTTGGGAAACCTCACAAGGAAAAGGGACAAGAAATGAAGAGGGGAACTGCATAATCCATGAAATGAAGGGCGGAGCAGTAAATGCGAGACAAGAAAAGAAGGCAAGGCATGGTATTCGAATTCATGCTGAAGGAGAGAGGAGACCGAATTTGAGCAACAAAAAAATAGATAAATCTGGTTCAATCAATAGGAATCACAGAATAGGAGAGAAGAGAAGGGGATTCACTCTCAGTTTCCCTAGAGGTTGTGGGTTGAGCTGCTAGTCTCTGGAGCCCTATCATAGTTTGGGGTCCCATGGAGGCTCTGGGTTGAGATAGGATCCCTGGAGCCATGTAACAAGTTGGGTCCATGGGGGCTATGGGTTTAGACAATCTCTAGAGCACTATAATAACTTGGGTCTCTCGAGGCTTTGGGTTGGGATGTAATCTATGGAGCTCTGTAATAGATTGGGTTCCCTGGAGGCTGTGGGTTGAGATAGTAGGCTATGGAGCCTTGGACATCTTGGGAAGAGGCTAATCCTAGAGCAACATCAAAAGAAGACTTGATTAAAGACCTTGGTTATGACATTATTGTTATAATGGATCCTGGACTCCCTAGAAGGGAGTGAATAACTGTCTATGCACTTGGGGTGAGGTAAGAACCTCTAGACTCCCTATCCTGAGAAGAAGTTAGCATCAACTGGTGGGATTGATGAAGAGGCCCTTTGGATTCCCTGTTTCCATTGACAACTAGTGTTCTAATCCCTTAAGCAAGCACCCCCCTCATAATATGGAATTTGGCTCTGGGGTGACAGCTGCAAGTGTGGCTGCAACTATCTATGGTTGGGTGGAGAGTCATTGTCCCATACTTAGTTTCCATGCAACTTTAAAGATAAGTATTTGTTTGTGTTGCTTAAATATTAATGAACTTATGATGCATTTATGGATGAAATGGTTTGGATTCTTTTTGGACTGTAACAACATTTATAATGTGATGAGAATGTTGATGCCTCTCATGCATATATAGGTTTATAGTTATGATAAATAAATGCATACATAAACACATATGCTACACCTCCAAAATGAACAATGTTGATAAACAAGTTGAACTAGTGTATGCGTCTGCAATGGAATAAAGTGATGTGTTAAATGCTCATTACTGTAGTTCATAACATATAATCTGTAGCAAAATGTGAAATGTTGTATACAATAAACTAACTTGAGTCATTTTCCTGAACCAGAATCCTATATTGGGGTAAATTCTAATTCATATTGATTAACAATGCATATGTAAGTAATACAAATATGTCATGAAACACCACATGCAGCGGAAGGATTCATAACGATTTGGAATAAAAACTTGGAACATTGGGCACATAGACCCTTTTTATTAACATAAAATAAGTACATAAGAGACCACCCACTTAACAGGGTCTGTACATATACAAGGATGTTCCTTCATCGGGATGTAAGCTCTTGAACCTGTGCAAAAGGCATTAAGTCAATGTTGGAAGGTTTATGCTCCCTTTAAGTGTAGGAATAGCCGAAACCCATGCAGGCAAGCTTCACTAACCTTGCATTATAAGAAACCTATATATCTTCTTCTTGCATCAAGGTGTAGCTAGATTAGCCCCGAAAGCATATCGCCATGGAGATGATTATAGGACTGCTTTGAAGCCTAAAACCTTTGGCATGTGGTAGGAAAGGTCGATACCTTTCAGGAGTTCACATGTATATGGTGGTAGGTAAGGGTTTTAGGAACACTTATGACAACATTCCCGGAATTCCTTATCTGAGAACGGGGAATGCAGAAGGGAAAAAGACACATTGGAGTTGGACTGGCTCAAGATTATGAGGGATAGCACAATAGGGCAACTTAATAAGCCATCGACGTTGGCACTGAGTACTAGCGTTGATATAGAGGTTTGCAAGGCCTATGAGATAGAGCCATGGTCGAAAAAGCCAGCTTAGGGAAATTATGGACAAGTCTAGGCTTGCCCTTATGACGACTGTAAATATCCCCGTCTGATGCATTGCTTAAGGCAGGGTCAAGATCCCTTAGTCGATCCATGGCAGAGATTGAAGGCAAACTTGATGCGATGCAGGACGGCAAGCCTTAAACTTATAGCAAAAAATCGACAAAACCTTGCACCGCTCCAAACCCTAGCTGTGGAGACTCTTCATTGGCATGGCCTAATTTTTCCTTTAACAAAATTGGATGAGTAAGTGTTGACGTGGCTCGGAGGTACAAACCCGAAAGATTACCTTGAAGGATTGTGTGGTGTAGCTATGGAATCGACTAAGATGATGTCAACTAGGATGGGCTGGCTGACACGCTAGCCCAGAAGTTCTGTGATTGGTCAAAGGTGGGCCCTCTTGACAGGTCCGTGACAGGTTGATGCAGTGAGTGTAGGTCGTTGCATTTGGCAGAGCCTGATATATATATATATTATATATATATATATATATAAGCATGTAGTGTAACAACTCTAGTTGTGAGGCTCTCATGACAAGTTGGGAAGTGAAGTAGAGTGCAGAGGAAGAAAATAAATATATATGTTTAACCCCATTCCTCTAACAGTATGAGGGGTTGGGTGTTGTTACACATCTGCTATTACAACATCTGCTTCTCAATCCATTATTACCTATGTTTGTGCTTCTCAATTTGTTTTCTTGATCCCCCAAGTGTCAGTGTAGTGTTGGGTGGCAGAAACACCTCTTTGAATGCCCACTTTCATGCTTTGACAAGCAAATTGAAATGGATTTCTACCCCATCTGTTGTTACAACATCTGTTGTAAGGGTCACTATTTCATAACTTTCAATAGTAGCATTTGTTATAACATCAACTTTATAGCAGTTTCAACATTTTTAACAGTAATGGGTGCTACAACATCAACTACTACAACATTTTCAACATATTTAAATTGACATGTTGTTATGGCTTCTGTTCTTACAACATCCATTATTACAACATTTGCTTCTCAATCCGTTGTTACCTATGTTTGTGCTTCTCAATTTGTTTACTTTACCCCCCAAGTGCTGGTGTAGTGTTGGGTGGCAGAAACACCTCTTTGGATGTCAACTTTCAAGCTTTGACAAGCAAGTGAAATGTCTTGTTGTTACAACATCCGTTATGGTATATGTTGTTACAACATCTATTGTTACAACATTCACTGTTACAACATCTGCTTCTCAGTCCACTGTTACCTATGTTTGTGCTTCTCAATTTGTTTTCTTGATCCCCTAAGTGCTGATGTAGTGTTGGGTGGCAGAAACACCTCTTTGACTGCCCACTTTCAAGATTTAACAAGCAAGATGAAATGGATTTTTACCCCTTCAATTGTTACAACATCCGCTCTAATGGTCATTGTCTCAGTAGTTTCAATAGTAGTGGTTGTTATAGCATCAACTTTTACGTCAGTTTTAACATTTTCATCAGTAATGGGTGTTATAGATTTTTCAGCATATTTAACATTGACATGTTATTATGGCATCTATTGTTACAACATCTACTGCTACAACACCGACTATACAACATCTTCTTCTCAATCCACTGTTACCTATGTTTGTGCTTCTCAATTTGTTTTCTTGATCCCCCAAGTGTTGATGTAGTGTTTAGTGGTAGAAACACCTCTTTGGCTATCCACTTTCAAGCCCTGACAAGCAATATGAAATGAATTATTGTTACAACATCCATTGTTACAACATTTGTTGTTACAACATCTTAGTTATAACTTATTTGAATTTTTATTATCATATGTGCACTTTGATATGATGTAATATTAGTTATATAACATCGAAATTAATTATTGCATGAAATAAATAATAACTTTTCATTCTAAATGTTTTTTTTTTTTGTAGCATAAGAATCTTCCAAAAAATCAGAATGATCCTCATCACATAGATCTAGATCACGTTGGCTCCGATGTTGAGATGGTAGATGATGCTCATGTTGACGCAAATATAGATGACAATGAGGTCGGTGCCGATATAAAATATGATGATGACGATGATGGTGATGATGATGATCACAATGGTGGTGATGATGATCATGAGGCAGTTGTTGATAGCAACTAGTGACATTCATGATCATATAGTCTACATCATGGATCATTTTTTATATATTGTTATGATGTATATTTTCACGGTTACTATCATATGTATGATTTTCACGACCTCTTGTACCATATTATTGAGTTGTATCTTTTTGACACATATCATTTCGACTTATATCATTTGGACACGACGTATCATATTGACTTGTATCATTTTGTCTTAAATAATTCATCATTTTTATTTATATCATTTGTACATGATGTATCATTTTGACTTATGTCGACTGTTGGACATGCATTGTTTTCACATTTTTTTTTTACAAGGAACGAGTATATTTCTATTAATCAAATTGGAATCTAGCCAATGCCATTACATTCGAAAGCATTAAAATTTCCAGGGTTCTCCAAAATTGTTGTGACTTGTATCTTTGGGTATGTAGTAACGTTTTTTTTTTCCAGATTTACTACATCATTCTTCTTGTAATTTCTCCAAAATACCCCATTAGTACTTACATACCTACATAACATAATCTACCTAGCTATTACTATGAAATTAACTACCCAATTCCCTCCACATTGTTCTCGCCGAGTTCCTCTGTAGCAGCGTTGTTCGCTTCCTCCTGCCGAAATGGTTATGATGCTCCTTACTACCCCTGCTCTTGCTCTAACTCCTGCTGATCGAGAAACAATGTCGGGAGAGCCCTTCCCTCCCCAATCGCCATATCCTGTTCACTGTTGTCATCAAGGTCAAATATTTATTTTAACACTAAATTTATTGCAGTCTCCACATTGACCTCAGAGTTCTCCACCTTGTAATCAAGATTTTATATCTTGGATATAATTACCTCCACCGTCACTTGTACAATTTCAACATATTTTTTGATACCTTCCAACTGACCCATTACCAGGGTGAAATGAGAGGGATCCTTAGAAATTATTTACCCACCTGTCTTGGAGATCATCTCCTTGATTCCCTGTTTGAACGTCCAGTCAATCTCATATGGGGAGCCACCAATGCCATTGCCTGACGAAGAGGCCATGATCTCTTAGCCTCAGAAAGAATGTATGGAGAGCCACTGTGTGTTAATTCTGCACAACCATTCTCTTATATCCAAAATTAACTCCAAAATAACTGCGGGGGGAGTCCCTTTGAGTTTAATGTTGTCCGCATTAACAATTGCGAATTCATTGCTTCTTGGTATGGACCATAAACACACATGGTCGAACTAAGACGTTCTTCCTTGGCCACAGAAATTTCAAATCCTTTGTTGACGACATCCCACCTGGCCACATGCTTAGCGTTAATCCTCGTGTTTAACCATCTGTTGGATGATTGACTCGTCATTCTGCTGGAGCGATCACCAATGAGCTTTTGTGTCATGAAATGAATACCAAATTTATGCAACCTCAGTCAGTCAGATTGTCTTCCTTAATTACCCTTAAGCATCTCAAGGTCCTCGAGTTATGAGAAATCATGGTATGTGACATATAGTTGTTATGTCGCCCTCCTCCATCAACTCGCCTTGAACTAAATTGATGCCTTTGTTGGCTTGATCATCCGCCAAAGTTTTGTTCTCTCCCTTGATATGATAGAACTCCAAAATTCAGATTTATCCATAATCAATTGGATTCTTTGCAGAGTTGGTCTTGTATTTGAGTCCTTACAATGATTCAATTTGATACATTTTTGAATTGTAATGAGAGTCTCCAAAGGTGATGATCTTGCCAGTATTGACTCTTCAATTTTTATATGTTGAAAGTGGTTGATGATTTGGATGCATATTTATTACGTATGATTGTTTTGATTTACTTCTCATGATGGATGTTGTCAAATTCACTTAAATTATAGACATTTGATTCACTTGTTTTAATTATAAATGATGATCATGTTACAATAATTATATTGTTATTTTATATATACTAGATGTTGTAGATTCTATTTTGATGGAGATTTAATAAGTATAATGATGTTGTTAATTTGTATGAATGTTTGTTTCCCTAAAAATTCTTTATAATTGTTATCATATAAAATATTTCAAATGCTTTCATATGATGTATAATTATATAAATTATTTAAGAGACATGATATATTTAACTAATTAAATTTAAATAAAACATATTAATTTAACTGCATGCTAAAAAATATTCATTTTTTGGAAGCAAACAAAGAAGCAACAATGGAAGCCAAATTGGAAGCAAATTGGGAAGCCACACTAGAAGAAAAATGGGAAGCAAAATTGGAAGCCAAATCAGAAACCAAATTGGACACATATCCTAGCGCTAAACGTGGCATTATTTCCTATGATTGGAAGCAAAAAAAGAAACAACAATGGAAGCCAAATTGGAAGCAAAATTGGAAGCCACACTAGAAGCAAAACTAGACGCAAAATTGGAAGCCACATTAGAAGCAAAACTGGAAGCAAAATTGGAAGCCACATTAGAAGCAAAACTGGACGCAAAATTAGAAGCCATACTAGAAGCAAAACTGGAAGCAAAATTGGAAGCCAAACTAGAAGCAAAATTGAAGGCCACATTGGAAGCAAAACTGTAAGAAAAATTGGAAGCCAGAATGGAAGCAAAACTAGAAGCAAAATTGGAAGCAACACTAGAAGAAAAATGGGAAGAAAAATTAGAAGCCACACTAGAAGCATAACTGGAAGCAAAACGTGAAGCAAAATTGGACGTTAAACTAGAAGCTAAGCCAGGAGGCAAATTGGAAGCAAGTCTTGGTGCTATTTTTGATGCTAAAATGGTGGTATTCCAGGTGCTATTTACAACATTATTCTTGGTACTACTTACGATGTTATTTCCAGTGCAACTTTAGGAAAACTGTGGGGTGCTATTTCAGGCATTATTTATGGCACTGTTTTTCTGATGCTATTTTCGATGCTATTTTTGGAGTAATTTATGATGCAAAATCTGGCGGTAGTGCAAACATACTTGGTTGCGCCCATTTTTTTCGCTGGGAAATGTGTCCAATTCGTGAACTGATAAAAACTAAAATTTGGTGCAATTTTGGGTGCTATTTCCCTATACTGTTGTAGTGTTTAGGGCATATTGATCATAGATTTGTATATGTCTCATTCTTCATAAGAACATTTCAACACCATATATAAGTAATACATGCTTACAATTAATGATCGAGAGATTGCAGAAGTCATAGTACTGATTTAAGATCACAAGTGCGACCTTCATCTCAGAACAAAGTTTCACTAAAACTATGAAGACTAGTTATCAAGGATTTGTTTCCCTTTTTTGTTTGCATAACATGAGTTTCTAGAATCGAATGTCCCTCTGCTGCCATCGAGCATCCATAGCCCTGACAGAGTCATCCACTATCTTGAGATAAGGGACTTTCTAAATTCTTGTTTACTCTTCATGTTAGAGGCCTTCTTTCAATTTATTTAGCAAGTATGCACTTTTACTTGAATATATGTGTTTCTTTTTACAGGATGGGAGGGTCATCCATTGGAATTAGTCCAATAACACTTGCTCCGTTCCCAATAGGCATCTATAGCCCTAATGAATATATCAACATACCCCATTGGAAGTTACCTCAATAGAAGGAGTGGGAGAATTATGCACTAGGTTTTAATCTAGCACCATTGGTCCTGCTCCGTTGTCAGTGAATGTCTATAGCCTTGGTAGAGATATCAACATGCTTCACCCAAGAAAACATAGGTTCGTATCCCTAGGGTAGTATGGTGATTAGGGAAGGTCTCATGAATGATTGTAACTAACTAGTTCCACCAAATTTTCAATTAGATTTTATGAAAGCCTAACCTTATGTTTATAGTTCTAGCACCTATGAGTTAATGCAATCCCTCATGGTAGTTGTGTGTAAGCAGCGTGAAAAAAAAAGATGTGATAAAAAATGTTCAGTTTGAAGTTTGAGATTGTTAAAGAGACGGGATTTGATCCCTTTAGAAAAATAAATATCCCTCTACCTTCATTTACGAACAAAGACTTTTAGGATGGTTTTGAAACTCATTGTTATAGAATATGTTGGGGATCATAAATTCATATTTCATTCTTGCAGTGATTTCTTCAAGGTGTAAAGATTTTCATATGTTTTCGTTCTAAACTATAAAGCAAAAGTAAGCAAAAGTTAATTTGTGTACATAATTTATATACATTAGTATTCTCAAGAGTAAAGTTGTTCAAAGAAATCAAATAGCCAATGCAACTAGGACAATAATTTATCAACTCCATAACTGTTACCTCTATGTTATGGAAATGGTAAATTGTTAAGTAATTATAAGTAAGGGTAAGATGTTTCGCTCATTTTACTCCCTAGAAAAGAGTTGATATTTATATAAAAATAAGATCATGTTCTCTCAAAGACCTCTTCCATCCAATCTTCTACGAAGTCATGATATTTTGTGTGATGTTTTAAATGATGAAACATTTCTAACATAAACATATATGTAACATATTCATAATTTACTCCCCTCTCGCGACAATCTAAGATCATACCAAGATTAGTCTTGTGGTAATTCATTTTTTTTTTTTAAATTCATGCTCATCACAAGAAGAAGAAGAATTATTGATATAGCCATGCATAGTTTCAAAGGTGTTATTAAAGAGATGATGTATATATGATAAAAGATATACAATATATAAATGTATATTCTTAAAAATAAAGTTTAGAGTTAGTTATTTGTATTTTCATGTGCAATAATAACTTTATCATGTGCATAATTATCACAGACAATTTCCTTATTAGTTATATAGTCATGTTCATCATGATTTTTAATATGAGAGGTGTTATTGTTGCACTGTGGTTGTAAATTTAAAACTATAAATGAATATTCATCATTGTACTCATCATATATAATTATCAAATCAATCAACATTGGTACTAATGAAAACACCATCATATACCTTTTCTTCGTTGAGGTTGTATAACCTTTTTTCTCCTTCAAAGTTTCCATGCTTAGAATCATCAATGTTAGTGTGATGAGGAACATGAAATAAACTAGGTATGTCAGGAAAAACAAGAGAAGTAGATACTTTGGATACCAAAGAAGCCCAAGAGAAATCTATTGTAAAAAACATTTTACGAGTCACTAAGTGAACAACAAAACAAAGAAATATATACTTGAAAAATTTTAAGGCGCGTACAAATGTGATTGTGTCCACCAACAGATCACAAACTTAACTGTTAATTCATTTACCAGAGGAAACAAAATCTTGACAATTAGTCCCCCAACAAAAATGCCATAATTAATTAGATTTTTAAATATGTAAAACTAGTTTAAATTTAATGGAAGAAACAAATTATATTTTCTAATATGCTCGAAACAATTCCAAATTTATTTCAAAATTTTAAAATCATGTACTAGTCCCCTTCAACCTCCCGGTTACAAATAAATTACACAACTTGTCCATTGAACTATTAGTTATGAATATTTTAAGTAAAAAGTGAAATAAAACCTATATATATTATAATATAATAGGTTAAAAGAATAAAATAAAAATTCATTAATATTTTATTCTATTTTAATATAAATTTTAAATATTATAAACCATATATAAAGTAACATGTGGATGATATATATGTATGTATTGAAGTATAATATATTTATGTATAAAGTTTTATATATATATATATATATTATATTTAAAACTTCATAAATCTTATTTTTTCGGGTTGTTGGATGGATAGAGAAAACTAAGAGACCTTAGGCCCGATGAAATATAAGTCGTCCGGTAGGAAGTAGGTTGACAGTCAACCTAGACGTAATGGTTGATGGGCTGAGCATATGAGTCGAATGTTAAGTCAGTCTCGTAGAGGCGTATTTGAAAGGGATTATCAAATATGTTTGGGCTTTATTTAACGCATACGCTCGTTACTTTTTTTAAGTGAAACGTATATGCATGAGGTAGGATAGGGTATATTTTGTTTATTATTTATATATATATTTATTTTGGGCTTTATTTAACCCATACGGCTCGTTACTTTTTTTAAGTGAAACGTATATGCATGAGGTAGGATAGGGTATATTTTGTTTTATTTTATATATATATTATTTTAATATTTTAATTTATATTTTTTAAATTATTATAATATTTTAATTATAAGCTTTTTTTTTATATTATTATTTTAAAATTAAAATTTTTAATTTTTTTTAATATAATAATGACTATTATAATAAATTTAATGTAGGGAAGACATATGTATTTTGTTATGAAGATCTAAGTACGTGATTTTGATCATAGGAATATGAAAGGAAATTATATGATGAGGGAAATATAAGGCACAACCCACATGGGTAGCCAAGTTCTAAAAAAGGGTCAAATCAAGCACCAACAAGGGGAGGATAAGAGGTGGAAGCCGTTACACATCATTGCAAGGATCTGAGTGACCATTGTAACCATTTCCACATTGGTGGTCATGCTATGGAAAAGTGGTAGAAACCACATCTAAAGTTGAACCTGAACAATTGTAAGGAGGATGCAAAGAAAAAGAATATTCTAGCCACAATTTCAAGCAATTTGGTTGTAAGAAGCTCTGACATGGATGAGAAGATTTCTCGCACATTGGTTTAAAAGGAGGTGAACCTTAGTAGCCTTCATAGTTACGAAGAGAAGGAGATGACCAAACTCTTCCACATCAAGTTCTAGGTCAAGAAGACCAAGTTAGATGCTTTATTTGATTCTGGTTCATATGCCAATCTCATAGTAGAGGATCTAGTCAACATGCTTGGATTGGAGGTTCACAATCATCCTAGCCTATATCTATTGGAATGGGTAAAAAAGGATGTATAAATCAATGTAACAAAACAATGCAAGACTAAATTTGTTGTATGTGTTGATTATATTAATGAAGTGGAAGTAATATTTGATTTATGTTGAGTGGTATTTAGAAGCCCCTACATGTATATGAGGCTTGCAATATTTGATAGTTTATGTAGCTTAGATAAGTGTTATAGTCTCAGTTTGTGTCTATGAGGCTAAGGAACATATGTTCTCCAATACCCAGAATTGGTTTCGTGAGAAAAGACATTAATTAGATTTAATTAAGCAGTTAATTATTTTTCCTAAGTTAACTTAGGGAAATAGCTTAATTAATCATTATTAATTGGGGTAAATGGTTTTCCTCTAAATACATCCAGAAAAGTCACTTGAGGGAGTCAAGATGATCTTAGACATCGATTGTGATTAGATCATGGTCGTTGATTCATCAGTTAGAGATTATAAGAGGATATCGAGGGTCATTTGGAGAACATATCGAGACACAAAGTTGCAGTGAGAGCAAGGACGTAGAGGAAACATAGGGATATCAGTAGTAGGGGTTTCAACAAGGATTTCCATAAATATTCTTCACAACGACTTCCATAGAGATTTGGAGATCAATTTTTCTATAGTGAGAGGTTGATTTTCTAGTAGTACAAGTTGCTACAATAGGGGGTTCAAATTACCCAGATAGGCAGTGTGAATTGATCAGAGAAGGAGAAATTCAGGAGCAAGAAAATTTGCACAGTAGAGATCGATTTGCACAAGAGGATCGATTTGTCAATTGAGGTTTAGATTTTCCAATGGAGACCAAATAATTTTTCCATCCAGTGCGAGGTTCCAGGAGGGTCGAGTTAATTTGTCAAGGAGCACATGTGAGTCGAAACCAACTTCAGAGGGAGGCTGAATTGGTTTTGGTGGGAGAAATTGCTTTCAGGTGGTAAGCAAGACTAGCATAATTGATCAAAATAATTTTATGGAGGTTTTTCATTCTGTGCAACTAGTTGTATTATGTTTGGTGAAGAATTAATAAATAAAACCCTCATCTACTGAACTGGTTTTCCCTTCGAGGTTTTCTCAGGGACATTCGTCTAAAAACATTGGTGTTCAATATTTGTGTGTGAGTATAATTTTCTCAGCTCCTGTGGTTATTTATTTTTCAGTGAAGTTGTAGTTGTATTTTAATCAGTATTTGCTGCAAGTATTTTGTAGTTGACAAAAAAACTGAAAAGATGGGGTATAAAAACTAGTGATTACAACAATATTAAAATTTCACATGGTATCAGAGTGGATCTGAGGGCAGAATAAGGATTTGCGTAGAACACATGAAAATAAAGTGAGGGTTTTTACACAAATTGGATTCTTTAGTTTATTTCTCTAGTTTATTTGAATTTCTAGATTTTCTGGAGATGGCCGTAGCAGGATTGAGAGATCGGGACACATGACGAGGGAAACACAAGGCACAACCCACAAGGATAATCAATTGATATGATTGTCATGAATTTGGCCATTATGTCAGTGATTTCCACTAAGGAAGAAGAAGGGTAAGAAACAAGTTGCAACTTCAACAGATGTAGATGAGCTCTATAGTAGGATGGATCAAGAGTTTGCTGTGATCGCTATCCTGACTAGCTCGACTTCAGAAGTTGTCTGGTACATAAATAATGGAGTGTCATTTCATATGACAAGAGTTAGACAGACTTCTCCAGTTACAATGAGGAGGACACCAGGTTCAAAACTTAGATGGGGAACAAGTCCAAGTGCACTTCCGTAGCACGGGGGATTGTTCCGTTTCAGAGGGATAACAACAAGCAGATACTAATCCATGATGTGTTGCATGTGTCAGGATTGGGTATGTTTTTGATCTCTATATTAGTCCTTCAGGAAAAAGGTTACAATGCCATATTTAAAGGGGCTAGAGTGTTGTTATAGCACAAGGATTGGATGTCACCTATAGCAGTTGGGGTGAGGAGAGGCTGATTATACAAGTTGTAGATGGAAACACCCAAAGCACTAGTTAGCAATAGCAGTTAGAGAGATCATGAGGAGCTATGACATGGGAGGATGGGCCATATTCATTATGGAGCACTTATAATGCTTTGTAAGACAATGGCAGGTGTTCCGAAGGTGAGCACAAGGCACGGTGATGTATGTAGAGGATGTGTGTTGGGGAAGTTTGTGAAAGATGCTTTTCCAAGGAGTGAAAGTAGATCACAAGGGATTGTTGACCTTGTGCATTTAGAAATATGTGGGTCGATATCTACTAAGTCTCTCATAGGGTATTAATACTTTTGTACTTTTATCGATAATTTCTCTAGGAAGACCTGAACCTATTTCTTGAAGACCAAGGATGAGGTCTTTAGTCGCTTTTAGGAGTTAAAGGCTTTGGTGGAGAATGAAATGAACTATTAGATTAGACAACATATGTAAGTACACTAACAAGGAGTTACAAGAGTTCTGTACTAGGGCATGAATCAAGAGAGAGTGGATGGTTCTTTACAACCTCCAGCAGAATGGGGTTTTTGAGAGGAAGAACTAGTCTATGTTAGAGGTAGCAAGAGTGATGATGTATGACTAGGATCTCCCATGCATTCTATAGGAAGAGGCATGTAGTACAATGATTTATATTCAGAATAGGGTCCCACATAGAGTGCTTGGTAAGATGACTCCCGAGGAGAATTTTACTGGGAAGAGGCCAAATGTCAGCCACTTCAGGATATTTCACTGCCTAGCATATTGTCACATTCTAGGAGAAACACATTTCAAGTTGGAGAAAACTATATAGAGAGGTTACTTCATTGGCTACAAAAAAAGCTCGAAGGCATACACGATCTTCATACCATGGACCAAGAGGATTAGAGTTAGGCAAGATGTCAAGTTGTTGGAGGGCAAGGCGTACAAAAGGTCGAGAGAGTTTCCAACAACTAATGATCAGAGTGAGTAGCCAACAGAAGCTACTAGAGTAGAGCAACAAAATTAGGGGTGGCAACAGATCATGAGTACAATGACTAGTAAGAGCACGAGTTCATGTGTGAGTGCTCCTTAGGCTTCACAGAGCATGGAGCAATAGATGTATTAGATTACGGAGATGCACCATGAGGAAATTGAGGTGGATATTCCTAACTCCACTATTGGAAGGAGTAACAGTGAGGTTCATGCTACACTTACGGATGCTCAAGAGTTTGTGGGGACTCTTAGGATGGGCAGGAGAGAGCGGAGACAACCATAACAGTACATTGGCTACGTGGCATTAATCAGTCAGTTGGTGGATAATGATCCTTCTAGATATCAGGAGGTCGCACAACAACATGTGTGGTGAGATGCAATGGTTGAGGAGTACTCCTTGATCATGCAAAATTATGTATGTGAGGTTGTATTGAGATCGACAGATAGGGTGGTGGTTGGATCACACTATATCTATAAGATAAAGTACGATGTAGATCGTAGCATTGAGAAATACATAGTTGGGTTTGTGGCTAAGGGGTTTTGTTAGAAGGAGGGAATAGAATATGAGGAAAAATTTGCTCCTGTGGCCAGGTACACTTCTATGCAAGTAATGATCTCATTAGCAACACAGATGGGATGGAAGATCCATTAGATGGATTTCAAGACGATGTTCCTGAATAGTGAACTGGAGGAGGAGGTGTGTATAGGACAACCTAAGGGCTTTATGGGACACAAGAGAGAGTCCCATGTGCATAGGTTGAAGAGAAATTTGTGCGGGCTCAAGTAGGCTCCCAAGACATGGTATGAGTGCATTGACAACTTGCACGACATGAGCTTTGTGAAGAGTGAGGCGGATGCCTCTACTACTTTGTGGTTGGGGGAGATGTTCTCATACTTGTCTTATATGTGGATGATTTGTTATTGACAGGTTCACTGGAGCTCATCGAGGAGTATAAGAGGGATTTTGTAGTAGAGTTCGAGATGAAGGATTTGGGGCTCATCCACTATTTTCTAGGCACGGAGGTATGGAAAACAGATGGTAAGATTTTCCTTGGTAAAGGGTAATACTGCATAGAGATCTCGAGGATATTTGGGATGGAGGATTGCATAAGAATGTCTACAACCATGATCATAAATTGTAGGTAGATAGATGCATCTAAGGATAAGGATGTAGATCCCACCTAGTATAGGAAGTTGATAGGCGCTCTCATGTATTTGGTCAACACTAGGCCAAACATACCTTATGCAGTAAACTCTTTGAGTCAGTTCATGGTGGAGCCGAAGAGAGTGCATTAGGTAGTGGAAAAACATGTGTTGAGGTATTTGCGTGGCACAGTTGAGTACTAGATCAAATATTCTTGAGGTAATGGTGTCAAATTGGTGAACTATATTGATGCAAAATGGGAAGGGAACACAATAGATCAGAAAAGCACTTCGGGGTGTTGCTTCAACATGGGATCATGTGTTGTTTCTTAGTACAACAGGAAGTAGAATTCTATGGCATCGATTAGGTCGAGGAATAGTACATAGCAGGGATGTGAGGCCATATGGTTTCAAAATCTATTGGTAACCTTTTTTGGTTAGAGGATAGAGACTACAATGATACACTATGAAAATCAAAGTTGCATTAGGTTGTCAGAGAATCCAATGTTTTATGACAGAACCAAGCATATAGACATCAAGTACCACTTCATTAGGGATTGTGTGCAGTGTAAGATTTTCCAGCTACTATATATACCTATAGACGAGAAGGTAGTTGATATTCTGATGAAGGCTTTGGGGAAGGCGATGTTTATCTTCCTCATAAACAAGTTGGGTGTTATGTAGAACACCTTATGTTAGGGTCCTATAATTTATAGTGATAAATTGATGATTATGCGGTTATTTATTTTGGGAATATGCTAGTAAAGTTTAGCTTATGAAGCATTAGGTGTCATAGCCTAAATGTTTGTTTGTCCAAGGAGCCATTTAGTTCTTGAAGCTCTGTGGTCAAGACAAGTCTGAATGTTTGGGAGATTTTTTAGATATAAATTCTAGGTTAGATCATGTTGCATGTGTTTTCATGGTAAATTACTCAGAAGACACTTTCCAATGGTATATTTGGTACTTCAAACCGACTTACAGATTAAAAGATAGAGCAAGTTAATGTCTCCTCAAAGCCACAAAACAAAGAAAAAAGCCTAAGTGTGAAATTATTTATTTGAATTATTAAAATTAATTCAAAAATAACCTTTCAAACTAATTTCTAAAACATTAGAACCACATTTAATTTCATGCGTCAGCCAAAGTCAAAATCAAAAAATCAAATCACCTTTATGACCCCACCCACACTTAACTATTAAAACTCCATAATTTTTCATGCCTTGAGATACGTGCAAAGTTAAATCAATGGTTATTGATATATTTTGAACCCCCAACCCCTCAGACATTTAACTAGGGGGGTCCGAAAAGCAATTTTACAGATGTCATTTCCTCTTTCATTTGCCCCCCCCTTCCTAAACCATTTACTACATTGATATATTTTGAACCCCCCAACCCCTCAGACATTTAACCAGGGGGTCTGAAAAGCAATTTTACAGGGGGTCTGAAAAGCAATTTTACAGGTGTCATTTCCTCTTTCATTTGGCCTCCCTTCCTAAACCATTTACTACCTACCCCCTTCGAAAACCATTAATTATATTGATTTGAATCTTATGATGTATGGCAGGAAAGGTATAAAGGAAATATTTCATACATTTATGAAATAAGTTTTACGCATATAAAGGAAATATTTCATACATTTATGAAATAAGTTTTACGGATATAAATGAAATATTTCATACATTTATGAAATAAGTTTTATAGATATAAATGAAACATTTCATACATTTATGAAATGAGTTTTATGAATATAAATGAA
The DNA here is from genome assembly GCA_000404065.3 of Pinus taeda. Classification (NCBI taxonomy): domain Eukaryota; kingdom Viridiplantae; phylum Streptophyta; class Pinopsida; order Pinales; family Pinaceae; genus Pinus; species Pinus taeda. The sequence goes on along the minus strand of APFE031715516.1, from coordinate 231,837 downwards.
ATATTTCATAGATTTATGAAATTATCTTTAAGGATTAAGTATGGGAGGCTAAGCAAAAGTGAGAGTGGGGTAAATGAGTTTTACAATATGAAGCTAAGGTAAAGCAAGAATTACAAGGGTAAAATGAATTTACAGGGTGAAAAAATTTTATAGGTGAAAGTAAAAAGAGATTTACAAGTGTGAAATGAGAATATAGGTGAAAGTAAAAGGGGAAAATAAAAATTACTTTACCAATTAAAGAAGAACAGGACATGGTTTCTAAAATCCATAGGAAAGGAAAACAATACATGGATTTAGAAAACAAAGGCATGGATATAAAAACAACACATGGATTTACAAGATGGTTTATTAAATCCTTCAAATAAATATGTTGAAATTTTAATTATGAAATTCATTTACTGGTTTAATCAAAATATTTGGAAATATTATTCAAAATATATATATATTTTTCCCAAATATTTTGTGACAATAATGAAGCATTCAAAAGATGATGAAAGGCAAAAAACGACAAAAATATAACTCAAGAGACAACTAGTTGATACATGTGGCATAATTAATCAGTTTGAAAGGGAACCTAACAGGTTTGTGAAGACAACTTCAAACTCTACAGATTCTAAGGTAGAGGATCAACATTAGTTGACCAATTTCTAGATATGAAGGCTGAATATTTTCCAGCAGTTCCAGATTTCCTGTAGATTTCCAGTGATTGGTGTTATTTTTAGTTTATCATTCAAATTTTTCCATAAATTGTTAGAGATCATTTTATAATCAATTCCTTTTTGGAGTTTGAACTTAGTTCAATAGAAGTCTATAAGTATGTTTTAATTAGACTTAGAAAAGGGTTGGGACTTGTATCAAGAAAACACATTTTGTTGTAAAGTTGTTCACTGAGCTGAAAGTGATCATTTCATTAATACATAAGACTATTCGAGGATTCATGTGTTAGGCTAATTGGTGATGTCTTTCTTTTTGTAAACTTGTTATATCTCTGTTTTCGTATGTTTTCTTATCTGAAATGTTTAAAAGAAGATGAAGGGTTGAACTTGTTTAATCAGACTTTGTCCTCGCTTATAAGCAATTTATATGTTTTCAAACTGAAGTTAAATATATAACTCATGTTAAAATGATCTATGTTTAATTAAATTTGAATCTGTTCCTCCCTCTCACTCCACAAAGCTACAAAGATCTAATAGCCTGCCTACCTTGCCCTGTTTCAATCTATTCTGATATTTCTGCATCTAACCAGCCTAAGACCTTGAATCCATTGCCCAATGGCCCTTTTTTACAGTTTCAACCAAACATTTCAAAAAACCAAACTCTGAACCTAATAACTAGCCTATCCCACTACAACAAAGCTAAATCTAATAGAGAGATCCCTCTCCGAGTTTAGAAGGGCTAGATTCTAAGCTTGAAAGTGGTTCTGTGGTTACCTCTGGGTTTCTTTCACAACCTTAAGAAAATACAGAGTGCTAACACCTCCCTCGCTAAAAGGGAGTGTTAGTTTTTGTAGCTCAAACATGTGTTCTAGTCTTATTTTGTGTCAGTGTGGCTAAGGAACATATGTTCTCCAATATATACAAAATTGGTTTCGCGAGAAAAGGCCTTGATTATATTTAGTTAAGAAGTTAATTAATTTTCCTAAGTCTAACTTAGGGAAACTGATCAAGTGCTCAGAATTATTCTCAAAAATCAAATTGTCAGAATCTTGTCACACTCAACTTTAGATTGAAGAGCTCGTCATTCTAAAACCAATGGTGTGAACAATACTCAAATTTGAGTTCGTATGCAGAAGTTAGAGCAAGTCAAAGTTCAAGTTTAACTTGTCTACATGGCAGGATTAGGATGAGGTGGCAAGGTCTTCAACGAATGAGGAGGCACCAAGTGGCAGGTTTCCATTGACCCCCACATTTCACAAATTATAGTTGTAAGATGGAAAAGCGTTTCAAATCAGCCCCGACAGGTTCAGGGTTGTGATGTGATAAGGCCATCGCATATCGCAATCGTAGATTGGCGAGGGGAGAGAAAGTCAAAATCGGCCCTCGATAGTTACCGGGTTGTGATGCGACAAATTACCTGGATGCATGATTTTATATGTCACAGTCTAAGTTCCCATTGGGTCTGCTGATATCGCATCGTAGTGTTCCACAGTGTTAACAAGACCTTCGGCCGCTGAACTTCACTGATTGTGATGAGCGATGGACCCCAGACGCAAGATTTTATATGTTACAGTTAAATATCACCGATGGGTTCACGATATCGCAATCACAACATTTTGCTGTGTTTACAAGACCATCCGCTGGGATTTTATGCCCATTGCGAAATGCGATAGGTCCCAGATGTGATGCCACTATATGTTGCAATTTAATATCCCGTCAGGTCCACAATATCACAATCACAACTCACCCGTTTTCTATTCATAGTCGCTAAGAGCCTGTAGCACTTGCCGATTGTGATTTGTGATATGACTGACATGATATAGTCTATCATGCGGCGAATTTCTCGCTCCATTAGCATATTTTGGAGTAGAAATGGGGTTTTTGGTCGATTTTGGAGAAATTTGTGGAACAAATAGTGGAAGAACTGGGAGAAGGCATAAATTCTTCTGTTCTTATCCAAATTGGATGCAAAAGGAGTCTAGATAGCCATTTTTGAGTATTCTGAACTCATTGAGATAGGTTTCAGAGGCATCTGAGCAATGTAAACACATTTTTGTTGTAATTTGAGCATAATAGAGAGGCCCAAGCCATTGGAAGTTGGACCAAAGAGACGTAGCCCAAGAGGGGTGAACTCCTTTATCATGTGCTTGTTGTGTGTTGTATTTTGATGTTCTTTGTTGTTGTTTAACATATGTTTTATGTTAAATTGTTTTTAACATTTACATAAGAAACTCTCATGGGAATAAGTTTATTAAGAAAAAATATTGAATCCTTAAGCACTTGATAAGCAAATGATAAGCATCTTGGATTTTATTCTGAATGGGGAATTAGCACAACATTACTAATCTTCTTCATTTCAGATCAAGTTGGTATTAGAGCAATGGTTTTTACTTACTAGATTTGCTTTGTGAAATAAGGATTTAATTATTTACAAGTTTATGTCATGCTTACAAGGTTAAAGCTCAAAAGAGGTGAAGGAAAGCTGGTTGAAAGCCCTGAAGTTGGGTCAAGTGGAAGAAGAGTAAGGTTTCCAAAGTATTCTACACTAGTACATCCTCAAGTTGCAAAAGTTGCAGTTGAGATTCCAACACCAGTACAACCTCAAGTTGCAGTTGAGACTGCTGAGATCATGTCTCACAGAGGAGAACCTTTTTACATGACAGAAGATGAGAAGACCTTCAGAAGGGCTTTCTTTGATATGAAAAAGATGGTTAAGGTCCTCTATGAAGAGAGGAATAGTAGATTGCAAGGAGAAAGTTCCAAGCCTCCCAATGGAGAAGGCTCTTCAGGTGGAGGTAATGGAAAATGACATAATGGGAATGGAGGAAAACCTCCACCATCTCCACCATCTTCTTCATCTTCTACTTCACAAGAATATTCACCCTCTTCCACTATGACAACCCATACTCATACTGATCATCATTCTTCAAAAGGAACTGGTAAATCACCTTTTCTAAAGCTTGATGTTAAATTCAAGTTGCCTATGTACAATGGTGAAGTGAATGTAGAGAAGCTAGATAACTGGATTCGTTAGTCGGAGGTGTATTGTAGAATTTCAAACCTTTAAGAGGATTATATCAAAATTCAGTTGGCTTCATTGAGAATGGAGGGTCCAACACTCATTTGGTGGGAAGCAAGGACTCAAGACGAGATCAAAAAACATGGTAAGATCTCTATTACTTGGTTTGATTTCATTGTCACTATAAAAAGACAATTCTACCCTTTAGCCCATATGAAAAAAAATATCTTGAACTGGAAAAATTTCAAACAATTAAAAGGTCAAAATGTGCAAGAGTATACTCAAAAGTTTAGGAGAAGAGCTCTTGTGCTAGGAGTATACTTACAATCACAAGATACCTTGCTAAAATACATATGAGGGTTGCATAGCTATATTTGACATACCATTCTTATGTTTAGTCCCACGAATCTTGATGAGGTCTATGTTCAGGCTACACACCTAGAAGCAAGAGGGAAAAATGTACAAGAAGAAGGTTTGAAGAAGCCATTCCAAAGTGGTGAAAAAGGGAAGAAATTTAAAGGAAAGCAAAAGAAAAATGCTTATGTTAAGAAAGAAGGGGAGAAACTCGTGTGCAAGAATTGTTCCAAAGAGGGACATGATGAAGCGCATTGCTGGAAGCTTCATCCTGAATTAATATTGAAGAAATTTAACAATAAAGGGAAACGAAGGAAAAACACTGCTGCACAAAAAGAGTTGGGTTCTGACTTAGAAGACGAAACCAATATTGCAGCCACAGTATCTATGGGAAAAGCAGTGACAAAAGCAAGCAAAGAGGAAGTCGTGGCAAGCACCAACGCAACAAATAAATCCAATAAAATTTCAAATGAGGAAAATAAAATAGAGCTGTTCCATATCCGAGTTATTTCCGAACACATCAAAATTGATACGATGTTTGACAGTGGATCCCAGGCAAATTTAATTTCTACAGACTTGGTTAAGAAGTTGAATTTGGGAATCGTGCCTCATCATAAACCATATCCATTGGGTTGGATAACCAAGGATGCCAATTTGTAGGTCACACATAATGTGTTTTCAGGTTTGCAATCATTGCCAATTTCATTGATGAAGTCGAATTAGATGTTGTGCCATTGGATATTTCTGGGACTGTGTTGGGAAGCCCATATTTGTATGATAGGAAAACCGTTTTCCATAGATTTGAGAACAAGTATAATTTGTTCAAAGATGGAGTGGAGTATATTGTGAGAGCCCATCACAGAAAGAATGGTGTGATTCAAACAAGCAACTCACCTTGTGGGACACCCATCATAATTGTACCAAGGAAGGATGGGACTTGATGAATGTGCATTGATTATAGATCATTAAAAATAATTTTCTCAGGAATCAATACCCTGTGCCTAGTATTGATGATTACATGTTAGTGCAATAGAAGCATGCAAAATAATTCACCAAGCTATATCTAAAACCAAGATACCACTAGGTTTGAGTCAAATAAAATGACACCTAGAAGATCACCTTCAAAGCTAGGAAAGGCTTGTATGAATGGTTGGTCATGCCATTTGGTTTATGCAATGCAATAGCTAAATTTATGAGGCTAATAAATGATGTATTACACCCATATATAGATTCATTTGTTATAGTTTATTTCAATGATATGCTAGTTTATAGTGCTACCTAGGTGGAGCATATCTTGCATATTATGCAAGTGTTAGAATCTTTGAAGAAACACAAATTATTGTGTGATCTCAAGGAATGTGATTTTTTCCTAATAATCATTTGTGTACATAGGGCATGTAATTGGTGGAGGCGATCTTAAGATATATCCCATGAAGATAGAGGCCATCATGAAGTGGCCCATTCCTACAAATGTTTCTGAATTTAAGTGTTTGCATGGGGAAACACAATACCTGTAGAAGTTAATAGCTTCATATTTAGTGTTACTACACCAATCCATGTATAACAATGAACACTAAGAGTTTCCAATGGGGGAAGAATCAATAAAATGATTTTGATGAGTTGAAAAGAAAAATTAGTCCAACATTAGTTACCACGTTACAAACTTGTATAATCCCTTCAAAATTGAGATAGAGGCAATTGAGTATGCCATGGGAGTGGTCTTGATGTAGGGTGTAAGTCCTATATGCTATCAATTAGAAGTATTTAATGGGGAAGTTCTCATCTACCCTACTTATGAAAAGGATCTATATGCCCTGGTACAAGTTGTTAAAATGTGGAAACACTATCTAATGAGCAAGGATACCATCATAAACATAGATCATTAGCTGCAATAGTATATGCAGACTTAGAATATGCTACAATAGACTACGCATTAGAAGTATATGGGGTTCTTATGATAGTTTCATATACTCACCAAGCATAAGAAGAGAAGCACAAACATGTTAGAATACATGATTTCAAGGCCACCCACATCCAAAATTATGACTTTGGGACCTTTGATGCACATGGATCCTTTCACCCATGATGCATACATAGAGCCATACAAAAAACATGTGGAATTAAAGGAAGTGTTTCAATAGCTATAGTGATAGAATCATGTATAATATGATGAAAAAAAGTTGACTATCATCTCCAAAATGGGTTACTTTATAGGTTGGACAAAAGATTTATATTCCTAAAGGTGAACTATTGTAGCTTATCAAAGAGGCTCACACCTCCAACGTTGCTAGGCATTTTGGTTTTTTGAAGACAATTGCAAACTTATAAAGATATGTATAATATACCATAATGCAAGAAGATGTAGCACACTACATTAGAAGTTGCATACTTTATTGTATTAGCAATCCCAATAATAGGAAGTAGTGCCTATACCATCCCTTTCTAGTACCTACTAGACCTCAAAAAAGTATTTCCATGGATTTTGCAGGAGGTTTACCAACAACTAGGAAGGGACATGACTACCTATTTGTGGTAATTGATAGGATCAACATGATGTGCATTCTCATGGCTTGTAAAAAGATCATAAAAAGACAAGAAGCATGAAAATTGTTCTTTGAACAAGTCTGGGTGCACTTTGGGATACCAAGAAGCATATTTTCAAAAAGAGACACCAAATTTCTCAGTGTATTTTGGATTATCTTGTGGGAGAATATGGACATGAAGTCTAAGAGGTATATGAAATTCCATCCACAGATAAATGGGAAAAAAGTGGTGAATAAGATTTTGGAGAAAATTTTAAGGGGTTACAATCAAAAGAATTTGAAGACTTGGGATGAAAATATGATCTGTATACAACACTCTTATAACATTTTAGTACACACTTTTAGTGATAAATCACATTTTGGAACTTGCCTTGGATATTTTCCACCTTCACCCTTGGATGTTGTATATGGACAACAAGGAGGAATGAGGGAGGAACTCACATGAGATGCATTAAGAACAAAAAATTTGTTGAGAAGAATAGGCAAATCCATTTTCAAATATAGGAGATGTTGAAGAGTCCACAAGAAAAATATAAGGCCAATAATGGTTAACACAATACAAAGAAGCGATTTGAAGTGGGAGGCAGAGTATGGTTGTAGTTGAATAAGGAAAATATACAAAGTCTTGGTAAGAAGATCAAGGCTTTGTGGTATAGTCATTTTAATATATTAGAGAAGATGGGACATAACGCTTATAGACTTAGTCTACACCCATACGTATGAATTTAATTAATAGTATATGTGGAGAATCTCAAACTCTATGAGCCTTCCATGTTAGATAAGGAAGAGGAGCATGACCCACTTGACATAGACGACTTAATACTAGATGCCTAGGTAGAGTTCATATAAGACACAATTTTGTAGAAGAGATCAATAACTACAAGACATGGGCAACATGATCTTTGGTAGATTGGGATAAAAGGAAAACTTCCATACAAAGCAAAGTGGTACTCCAAGGAGAAGCCTTAAAACAATTTGACTCAAAAAAATGAGTCTCCTAAGGAAATTATAAAACAATAAGTTGTTTTTGTGACATCAAAGTTGAGTACACCACACCATGCTTCCATATAAGTTAAACTGATGTAGAATTATGAAATAAACATCAAAAATAAAATTAATAAGTTCAAATTCTTTGTGAATGCAGGTTTCTTGAATTTATGTTGTGTGGATATTTATAGGTGTACAACATTTCAGGTGGACCCACCACCCATTATCAAGGACATAAACAAATCTTGAATGATCGAAAAATAGTGCCATTTTGTTTATAAAGCTACAAATTGGTGCCACTAATGGAAAGTTGAACATTGGTATTAACGCTCAATGATATTAAAGAAAAAAGTAATCAATAAAATATATTAAAATAATTTTTATTTAGGATGTAATAGTCAAAATTAATAAATTTACCTAGGAAGGAATAGTCAGAATTATGAGAGGGGTAGGTGAAATATTTAATTAATCATAAGCTTAACCAAACCTTAGTCAAAATGTATTAAAATTGGTGAAAAAGTCAAATTCATTATTGTTAAAAGTTAAGGTGGAGATCGAGGTTGAATAAACTCTTAGATTGAAGATACCTAGGAAGGAAAGTAAACTAATAACAAATTGAAGTTGAGAAATGTAATAAATCATGATAAATT
>APFE031715516.1:200549-223608 GCA_000404065.3 Pinus taeda | reverse complement strand
AATAATTATTTTATTAAATTAATCTAGAATGCAAATTGGATTGAAGAGACAAACAATTAGAAAGGAAGGATTTAAATTAGGTGCTAAAAATAGAAAATAAAAATAAAATTAAATAATAATCAAGGTTTAAGGAGAGAAGCAAGATAGGGGGGAGAGCAGAGGAAGGAGGAAGTTGAAGGGGGGGAGAAATAATCACAAAGGGGAAGCATGATGAGACAAGTTAAGTACACAATTGGTGGATAAGGGGTTTCAAAGAGCTACTTATCTTGTAGCCTTCTTCCCTATTAAAGTTATTAGGGTGTTTCTCTATTTCAATGGCTTCACAAATGAGCCGGGTTGATTGGAAAGGTACAGGAGCAAGGATCTTATTCTGGTCAAAGTTGATGAGGTGTTTAGTTTTGAAGAATTTTTCTGCCAAGGCTGACTTCAAAACCATGTTGTGGGTCGTGTTAGTTATATTCTCCTTCAAATGATCTTTAAAAGACCTACCAGTTTGACGAATGTAGGACTTACCACATGAACAAGGTATTTGGCAAACCTTGAGACTCAACAATGGATCCAAATTATCTTTAGGATACCTAAAGAATTGCTCGAGGGTTTTGTAGGGTTTAAATAAAGTTTTAATCTTCTTTCTGCATAAAAATATAGAAATACAATTAGTAGTTCCTTTTATATAAGGGAGGGAAAGAGAAGCCCTAGGAGGGGGCATAAGATCTTGGGGTTGGTGAGAGTTGGTTGATCTATAGGCTCTATTAATTTGAGATGTAGAGTAACCATTCATGATAAGGGGTTTAGTGAGGTGATCCCTTTTTGAAGTTAAGAATCTAGGGTCATAAATTTTAAGCACCCTATTGAAAATGGTCTTTATGATGCAAATCCCAATAAATATTTTCTTAAATTATCCCTTTCGGAGTTGGTTCCTTCAATTCGACGCTTCATTCAACCCATGGAATCAAATCCCCATTAAAATCCGTAGCGAGAAGTTCAAATACAGTGGGAGGATTATAAAGAAAAATGGACAAAACAGTCCCGTAGACCCCTTTACAGTTCTGTACAAATCTTGCATCCACGTGACCCCAGCTCTTTTTAAAATTCAATTAGAAAGAGTTATGGGCTTTCAACCTTTCGTGTTGACCAATGTAACCTTTAACAAGGGAAAACCTCTCCATGCACTTTCTTCCTTGTGGACCTGACAACCCCGTCACTTAACGGATCTGGGGAACAAAAAGTATTTTTGTCATCGACACTTGACGACACTTGGTTCCTTAGTAAACTTGATGACACTTGGTTCCTTAGTACCTAACGTTCAATTAAATTAACTTAATAGTCTTTGGATTTTCCAGGCTTTCTGGGCCTCCAGGATAAACCAACTCCAAGTAACTCCTCTGGCACTTGATAGATCCAAGAGACGAAAAGAAATTTCTGTCACTGTCACTTTATGATTCCTGGTCCTTGACACTATTAAAATAAAGTTACGGGACCAGAGATTTCCAGGCTAAGGCTCTGTTATGGGATTCCATCAACTCGATCCCGGGCTTCGACAATTGACATACTTTTCTCATAATAAAAAAAATGACTAAGTGTTGGCCTTTTTAGTGTTAATCTCAGTTTCAATACTTCAACTCCTCTCGATTCTCTTCGTTCTTTATGCCTCTCTTCTTAGCTCCACAACACTTTTAAGGCAACTCCTCTCCCTTATCCACCTTCCTGTAATCACTTCGATGTTAATATTAGGCACTTTACAGGTCTCGAGTATGATGATTAAAAACACAGGGTTTACAGAACTGTGTGAAAATAAAATTGCGAAAGGAATGGTTATGATATTCAGAGTCTCGTAGGAAATATTGCACTCTCTCTCTCAGCTTGATTTTTCTTATTAATCAAAGAAATATTTAAAATTACATCAATTCGGTTTAAATCCTTGAAGATAGGATCTAAGGACCAATTTGGGGAAAAATAAACAAACTTTAACAAATTGTCTAATTTTAATAAATTAAACGGAAAATTTAGAACACATCCTAGCCTAACAAACCACTCATTGAGGAACCAAATCCTATAGTAAATGGTTTTTACCTCTCAGCCAATTAGAATTATGGATGCCCCTGCATCAAACTCCTAAGGAACAAAGATTTCATGGGCTCCTATCCATGACTCCTTTAATGGATTTTCCACTTTTTTGTATGAGTGTGGCAATCATCCAGGTTGCATATGTCACTGAAATGCTCTTCCACTTAACCAAGTACTCAAAATACTCTTTTTCCCTGGTCTTCTTGATTAATTTGTTGTCCAAGATCCTCTCTGGTTGCAAAGATTCAACTATTGACAACTTATTTTCCCATGGTACTGGCTGTTGTTTCTGGTCATTGGCTAGCTGTTCTATTTTAGGGTCATACTTATACAGACCTACTACATTAAAGATTGGTAAAATTCCAACTCTAGGTGGTAATTCAAGTTCATAAGCATTAGCATAAAATTTCTTCAGAATTCTGCAGGGTCCTATCCTTTTAAACCTTAGTTTGTTGTACTTGCCCTTGGGGAATCTCTCTTTCCTCAAATGTGCAAGTACTAGATCTACAACCTCAAAATTCTGCTCCCTCCTACCAAGTTTTGCTCTGCTTTTATATTTTAGACTACTATCATACAATTTCTATTTCACCTGGTCATGAATCTCTTGTATGGTTGTAGAAAAATCCTCTCCTACTGCACTCCTTTGTTATGTTCTTCCCAAATTTATGAGTTCATGTACTCCTCTGGGGTTCATCCCATACACAATTTGGAAAGGGATTTGTCCAGTGCTTCTGTTAGGAGTGTTATTGTAAGAATATTCAGCCTGTGCTAGAATATGGTCCCACTATTTAAGGTGGTCTCCAACCAAATTGTGCAAATTGTTTCCTAGGATTCTATTCACAACTTCAGTCTGACCATCAGTTTGTGGGTGATATGATGAACTATACTGCAACTGTGTGCCAATTTTCTTCCACAAGGTTCTCCATAAATGTCCCAAGAATTTAATATCTTGGTTTGAAACAATGTTCTTGGGAACTCGATGTAGCCTTACTACTTCTTTAAAGAATAGGTTGGCAAGATGGCTGACATCATTAGTGTTAGCACAAGGAATAAAATGAGGCATTTTTGAAAACCTATATACAACCACAAAGACAAAATCATTACCCTTCCGTCTTTTACGCAACCCCAAAACAAAATCCATACTTACTGAATCCCAAGGCCTCTTTCGAATTGGCAACGAGGTATGCAATCCCGTGTTTTGGCTTCTTCCTTTGGCATACTGATAGGTTTTACACCTCTTCAAAAAATTTTGCACATCATATCTCAGTTTTGGTGAATAGTAATGTGTCCTCAACAAGTCATAAGTTTTGTCTTGCACAAAATGTCCTCCAAGACTGCCATTGTGTTTCTGCTTTATTAGGTTCTCCCTCATGGAACAATTTGGAATGCACAACTAGTTGTTTTTGAAAAGAAGTCCATCTTGAAACATCTAACCAAGGCATGGAATTTTATCTTGTGAAGCTGGACTCTTACAAGCTTCAAAGGCCTCCTTGAATTATGCATCCTCCCCATACAAATCCTTTATAAACTCGAATCCCAACTCTTGAATTTGACTCTGCTGCAATAAAAGTTGTCTCCTGCTCAAAGCATCTGCAATTTTATTAGATTGACCACTCATGCACTTTTAAAAAATGTAAAACTCAGCAAGTATTCAACCCATTTAATATGTTTCTGGTTCAAATTAGGCTACTGTATTATATACTGAAGAGCATGATTATCAATGTATAAAATAAATTCTCTAGACAACAAATAATGCCTCCATTTCTTAAGACACTGAACAACTGCATAAAAATATTTTTCATAGGCTGTGTACTTTCTCCTGGCCTCATTAAATTTCTCACTATAATAGGCTATGGGTCTGTCTTCCTGGATAAGTACTACTCCAATTACATCATTGCTGGCATCAATCTTCAAAGGATTGTTAAAATATGGGAGAGCAAGCATTGGCTGTTCTGTAATCTTCCTCTTCAACATTTGGAACCCTTTTTCAGCTTCACCAGTCCAGCTAAATGGTTGTTGATTCTTCTTCATTATCTCTATAATTGGTGCGCTCATCTTGTTGAAATCTCTAATAAACTTCCTATAAAAATTAGCCAAACCATGAAATCTTCTAACTTCAAAAACACTTTTAGGAGAGGTCCATATAAGGATAGCTTTCACCTTACCTAGATCCATCTTCAAGCCTTCATTGGAAATAAAAAATCCCAGATATACCAACTATGACTTCAAAAAGGAAAATTTCTTCAAATTTACAAGTAACTTCTGTTGTTGCAACTTTTCTAACACATACCTCTAATGCCTCAGATGCTCCTCCTTTGTTTCACTGTACACAAAAATGTCATCCAGGTAAACAATCACACACTTCCCTATAAACTCCTTCCGTACTTCATTCACCAACCTCATGAATGTACTGGGTGCATTAAACAAACCAAATGGCATGACCATCCATTCATATAAGCCCTCATTAGTCTTAAATGTAGTCTTCTACTCATCTCCCTCTATGATTTTGATTTGATGGTATGAACTGTTTAAGTCAATTTCGGAACACCAACATGCACCACTCAAACAAGCCAATAAATCATCAATATGTGGTAGGGGAAAGCGATACGTGATTGTAATTTTATTCAAAGCTCTGGAGTCTGTACACATGCACCATCCACCATCCTTCTTTGGAGTCAACACTATAGGTGCTGCACATGGACTAAGACTCTCTCTAATAAGTCCCTTATCCAGCAACTCCGGCACTTGCTTTCTGATCTTCTCATTCTCTTTAGGTGTCAAGTGGTAGGCAAATTTATTAGGCAAACTAGCTCCTGGTATCAAGTTAATGTGATGACTGAGACTCCTTACTGGTTGCAAATCACTTAGAAAATCATCCACCACAATATCATGATACCCTTCCAACATCTTTTGTATTTCTACAGGACAATTAGAGATAGTACTAGAAGTAAGAATTACTATAGGCTTACAAACAATAGAAAAATTTACCTCTTTTGGCTTCATATACTGTTGAAATTCCTTGCTACTCATCAACACTACCTTTGAATCACTGCTTCTAGAAGTTCCTTCTTCCTGCAATCAAAACAAAGTGTGCTTGATGTTATCCTTCTATAATTTATGAGTGTTCCTCTTATCATCATGCACCACACTTCTATCAAACTTCCATGGTCTTCCAAGAAGAATGTGACACACATCCATTAACATCAGATCACACAAAATCTTGTCTTTGCAGCTACCAATCTGCAACTCAACCTCACACTGTTTATTGACCAAAATCTGATTTCCCATCTATATCCAAGACACCTTATAGGGTGTTGGGTGCTTCTTTTTCTTCAATTTCAACTTCTCTACAACCTCTATGGACACTAAGTTGTCTGCACTACCACTATCAAACACAACTTTACAACACTTACCTTGGACCTTGTAAATAGTCTAGAATAAGGCTCTCCTTTGAGCTGAATCAACAACTTCTTCTGCTTAAGCATCACCTTTTTCATCATTAGGGCTTCTCCTGTCTCTGACACATTCTCTACTTCCTGCACCTTTGCCTCCTCCTCTTCTACTGGAGTTGCAACAACATTCATTTTCCCTATTTCTCTATTCTCTAGACAATCATACGCCATGTGTCCAAGCTTGGCACACCTGTAGCAACGAATCTATCTCCTTCCTCTTCCTTGTCCTATGGAAGAAGATATTTTTCCTATGGAATCACCTTCCTGATGTCATTGTGGACTAGAGAAAATAACCCCATATTCAAATGTAGTAGACCTCCCTTGGGTTTTCTACTATCCTCTGCTTCTAGCAGCACCTTTACCTCTACCCATTTGTTTCCTTGTAAGATTCTCCTCTACTTTCAGAGCCAATTGATGTGCCTCCTCTACTGTCCTTGGTGACAATACACTTATTTCATCTTGAATGTACAATATGTTATAGATCTGACCTAGAAATATATGAAAATAACAAATATACCCATAAATAATAAGATCAGAATATAGAAATGATTCTCTTTATTAATCAAACCCTTGAGGTAGGGTAACACCATACAATTACTCCTCAAGGAAGGAGAACACTCCACAAGCCATATGCTTGTTCATACAATATTCCTTAACATCTCTCAATGGGGAGTCTCTAGCCTCTATATAGGATTCATACATACAATACCACGGGTCATTACCATGGTTCTTTTAATACCATACATCTAATACCATGGGCTTATCACATTATTGCTAACAACTTGTGGTCCCTTACATGATGTGGTTTAACCACTTTATTTATTAACTATGGCCCACCCCATTATTACATTATTCCCTTGGGTACCTCACTCTGTACCCCATACTATCCCCTTTGGTATACTACATTCCACCCCCTACATGTTTCATCCCCAAAACATAATAAGAACACAAATAATAAGATCTACTCAAAAGAGTAGTCCACTGGTACCATGCATGTGCATCTAGCTATCCAAGAGAAAGGTGAACCCTCGATCTAGATGATGTCTCTCTTACTTGAGATGGAAGTTGAACCTGACGGCTCTTCTGTGTTGATGTGTTGTGGGTAGATCGTTGCCCCTCTCTATTTGTCATGCGGGGGTTGTTGTCCTTGTGGCTAATTTGTTGCCATTGTGTTGGTTGTTTTCTTGCGGGGTGATGTGGATGGTGATATGCTGAAGTTTTAACCAACGGTGTATCTTTCTTTAATTCACCACCTAATGGAGCCTGACTGGTATCTGGTACATGTTGTGGCGCCTGTTGTTGTTGCTTATCTTCAAATATTACTTCAACCACAGATTCCTCATCTGATGTATCAATACCTGTAACATTTTCTGCTTCAACATCCTTGGACTCTACCTGTTTTTCTGGTACCTAGTTTGATGTTTGTGTTTGGTTGTCAACCATCAAAGGCTTATCGTTTGATGTGTCAGTGTCATTAGAACTTTGTGCTTCTGCCTCGATAGTTTCTGCTTAGGTCTTAATGGAAATATCTTGCAATGTAATTTTCTTCTTTTTTTACCAGAGTTTCATGAATTTTTCTCCACATTAATATTGACAGTACCCACATATTCCATTCAAGGATATCCCAAAACAACATCCATGTTATCCATATCTGAAGTATAAAAATCACAATGCAACACACACTTATCCATACAAAGCTTCAAATCTTTATAAACTTGAACATCCTCATTATCAACTTGTGTGTTTTCAATGTGTTTTAATGGAACTTGCAATTTTTTTGCCAAATTAACATTGATAAAATTATGCTTGCAGCTAGGATTTATAGACATAATGATTTCTCCTTCTGAATCAATCCATGAACCTGTAATAAGGAGATACCATCAGAAAATAACCCTTTAGGTTTCTTGGTTTCCTTCTTTTTTGTAAAAATAAAATCTTTACTATATTTTTTGGTTTCCTTCTTTCCAGTATGAGACCATTTGTCCAACAATATTTTTTCAATTTCGTCAGCACGACATAACTTCAGAATCTCACCGTTAAGTGATTTCCACCATATAGCAGCCTCATCTTTCAAATAATACTTTATTTTGTCTTTCCAACACCTTGGGAAGTCAAACTTATGAAATCCTGTAAAATTTTCAATAGTCGGCCGACCATTTTTTCCTGTAAAAAACATCTTGCTAGACAACACAAAGAGGGTTTTGAAAAAAAAAAACACTTACTTGACGAAAATTTAAAGTGGCCACAGTTCGGTCAATATTGCTCAAAAAATTTATTATGACCTGTTTTCGGAAATGGAAAGACCATTTTGCAGCTTCCCATGTGATAGAAATCCCTATTTAGACACTGGAATTTCAGATTCGCGCTGCAACTGTGCCGTTGTCACAAAAATTTCTAAAAAAAGCGTTGATTTTAAATCAGTGATATCTCCCTCATCCGGACTTCGATTCAATCGATTTTTTTTTGAAATTGGGTATTTTTTTGCAAAGAACCCAGATGTGCAATTAGATTCTACAAATTTTGTACTAGAAGGTACAGATCTGATCTGCAAACTCGTCGCCTCGAAAAATGTCTGCAACACAACTGATTTTTAAATCAATGATATCTCCCTCATCCAGACTCCGATTCGACCGTTTTTTTCTTTTCAAATTAGGTATTTTTTCACACACAACCAAAATCTGCGATTAGGTTCTGTACATTTTGCACCAAAACATACAGATCTGATCTGCAAACTTGTTGCCCAAAAAGTTTCTGCAAAAAATAAAAAAATTCTCTGCTTTGCCTAAGAAAGTGCTCCAATACCACTTGTTATAGATCTGACCCATAAATATATCAAAATAACAAATATACCCATAAATAACAAGATGTGAATACAAAAATGCTTCTCTTTATTAATCAAACCCTTGAGGTAGGGTAACACCATACAATTACTCCTTAAGGAAGGAGAACACTCCACAAGCCATATGCTTGTTCATACAATATTCCTTGACATCTCTCAATGGGGAGTCTCTAGCCTCTATATAGGATTCATTCATACAATACCATGGGTCATTACCATGGTTCTCTCAATACCATACATCTAATACCATGGGCTTATCACATTATTGCTAACAACTTGTGGTCCCTTACATGATGTGGGTTAACCACTTTATTTATTAACTATGGCCCATCCCATTATTACATTGTTCCCTTGGGTACCTTCCTCTGTACCCCATACTATCCCCTTAGGTATACTACATTCCATCCCCCTTAAACATGTTTCATCCCCAAAACATAAGAAGAACACAAATAATAAGATCTACTCAAAAGAGTAGTCCACTGGTACCATGCACGTGCATCTAGCCATCCAAGAGAAAGGTGAACCCTGATCTAACTGGTGTCTCCCTTGCTTGAGATGGAAGTTGACCTTGGTGGCTTTTCTGTGTTAATGTGTTGTGGGTGGATTGTCACCCCTCTCTATCTGTCATGTGGGGGTTGTTGTCCTTGTGGCTAATGTGTTTCCATTGTGTTGGTTGTTTTCTTGTGGGGTGATGTGAGTTGTGATATGCTAAATTTTTAACCAACGATGTATCTTTCTTTAATTCACCACCTAATGGAGACTGATTGGTATCTGGTACATGTTGTGGCGCCTGTTTTTGTTGCTTGTCTTCTAATATTACTTCAACCACAAATTCCTCATATGATGTATCAGTACCTGTAACATTTTCTGCTTCAGCATCCTTGGACTCTACCTGTTTTTCTGGTACCTAGTTTGATGTTTGTGTTTGGTTGTCGACTATCAAAGGCTCATCGTCTGAAGTGTCAGTTTCATTAGAGCTTTGTGCTTCTACCTCCATAGTCTCTACTTGGATCTTAATGGAAATATCCTGCAATGTAATTTTCTTCTTTCTATACTAGAGCTTCGTGAATTTCTTCTACACATTAATATTGACAGTACCCACATATTCCATCCAAGGATATTCCAAAACAACATCCATGTTATCCATATATGAAGTATAAAAATCACAATGCAACACATACTTATCCATATAAAGCTTCAAGTCTTTATAAACTTGAGCATCCTCATTATCAACCTGTGTGTTTTCAATGTGTTTTGTTGGAACTTGCAATTTTTTTTGCCAAATTAACATTGATAAAATTATGCTTGCAGCTAGGATTTATAGATACAATGATCTTCTCCTTCTGAATCAATCCATGAACATGTAATAAGGAGATACCATCAGAAAATAACCCTTTAGGTTTCTTGGTTTCTTTCTTTCTTCTAAAAATAAAATCTTTGCTAGATTTTTTGGTTTCCTTCTTTCCAGTATGAGACCATTTGTCTAACAATAGTTTTTCAATTTCGTCAGCACAACATAACTTCAGACTCTCACCGTCATGTGATTTCCACCATATAGCAGCCTCATCTTTCAAATAATACTTTATTTTGTCCTTCCAACACCTTGGGAAATCAAACTTATGAAATGCTATAAAATTTTCAATAGTCGGCCCAACATTTTTTCCTGTAAAAAACATCTTGCTAGATGACACGAATAGGGTTTTGAAAAAAGATCACTTACTTGATGAAAATTTAAAGTGGCCACAGTAAAGTCAATATTGCTTAGAAAATTTATTATGACCTATTTTTGGAAATGAAAAGACCATTCTGCAGCTTCCCATATGATACAAATCCCGATCTAGGCACTGGAATTTCAGATTCGCATTGCAACTATTCTGCGATCACAAAAATTTCTTAAAAAATAGTTGATTTTAAATCAGCGATATCTGCCTTATTTGGACTCCGATTCGACCGATTTTTTTTTGAAATTGGGAATTTTTTCGCAAAGAACCCAGATCTGCAATTAGATTATGTAAACTTTGCACCATAATGTACAGATCTGATCTACAAACTCGCCGCCCTGAAAAATTTATGCAACACAATTGATTTTTAAATCAACGATATCTCCCTTATCCAGACTCCGATTTAACCGATTTTTTTCTTTCTTTTCAAATTGGGTATTTTTTTGCAAACAAAGCAAGTTTTGTACCAAAACGTACAAATCTCTTATGCAAAATTGTTGCTTAAAACATTTCTACAAAAAAAAAAAAAATTTCTCTGCTTTGCCCAAGAAAGTGCTCCGATACCACTTGTTATAGATCTGACTTAGAAATATGTGAAAATAACAAATATATCCAAAAATAACAAGATCTGAATATAGAAATGCTTCTCTTTATTAATCAAACCCATGAGGTAGGGTAACACCATACAATTACTCCTTAAGGAAAGAGAACACTCCACAAGCCATATGCTTGTTCATAGAATATTCCTTGACATTTCTCAATGGGGAGTCTCTAACCTCTATATAGGATTCATACATACAATACCATGGGTCATTACCATGGTTCTCTTAATACCATACGTCTAATACCATGGATTTATCACATTATTGCTAACAACTTGTGGTCCCTTACATGATGTGGGTTAACCACTTTATTTATTAACTTTGACCCATCCCATTATCACATTATTCCCTGTGGTACCTCCCTCTGTACCCCATACTATTCCCCCTAGGTATACTACACAATATGAGTCCATTAACGTACCTTGAAATCTTCTATGTAGACTCTTCCACATATCCAGCTCTAATGTTCACTTTGTAGAACTTCTCTGTGTACTCCTTGACTGCCATGCCTCTTTGTCTGAGATTCTGCATACTTATGAACAAAGTCAATTGGTAATATTTTGGTAAAAACTTCCTTCTAATTTTTACCGATGTCCTATCCCATTTGTTGATCTTTTGCTTATTCTTTCTCCTCCTCTCTGTTTGCACATGATCCCACTAGAGAGTTGCATGCCCCTTTAACTTTTTCACTGCAAACTTCACTTAGTTTTCCTCTTCTATTTACTCATACTCAAATAATTTGTCCATTTATGTAATCTAGTTAATTAACTCTTATAGATTCATACTGCTTGTGTAAGAGGATAAATATGGCTTTTGTTTCATGATAGAAACCAAAACTTCTCTTAGAACCTTAGCCTTTGTTGGTTCTTCTGCTACTTCTGCTTTTGCAATTTCTTCCTCCTTTGAACTCTCGTTTCCAGCTTCTGGTGCTCTGTGTCAACTATTCTCCATTATTTCCATTCTCTCCTCCAACCACTACATTTCCAGCAATACCATTATGTTATCGGTTGGCCTCTATCCTTGTCCTCTTGCACCTCGTCTAATACCTATCTAAACACTGGGCGACATGATTTCCTCTCATATTCCTGAATCAGACATTGGGTCTGCTCTGGTACCACTTGATGCAAATGTCAACAAAGATTTTCTTAAGTTGACCCTTTTGGAGTTGGTTCCTTTAATTTGGTGCTTCCTTCAACCCACGGGATCAAATCCCTTTTAAAATCCATAGTGGGAAGCTCAAATACAGTGGGAGGATTACAAAGAAAAATGCGCAAAATAGTCCCGCAGACTCCTTTACAGTTCTGTACAAATCTTGCATCCCCTTGACCCTGACTCTTTTTAAAACTCAATTAGAAATAATTAGAAGCTTCTGGCCTTTTGGGTTGGCCCATGTAACCTTTAACAAAGGAAAACCTCTCCACGCGCTTGCTTCCTTGTGGACACCACAACCCCATCAATTAACAAATCTGGGGAAGGAAAAGTATTTTCATCACCGACATTTGACGGCCCCTGGTTCCTTGGTCCTCGACATTCAATTAAATTATCTTATGAGACTACAAGTTTTTTGGGATTTCCATGCCTCCGGGCTAAACCACCTCCGAGTAACTCCTCCAACACTTGATAGATCCGAGAGATGGAAGTAAATTTTTGGCACCATCATTTAACAGTTGCTGGTCCTCAATGCTATTAAAATAAAGTTACGAGATCCAGGCTTTCTGGGCTAAGTCTCTGTTATGGGATTCTGTCAACAGATGGTCTTAGGCTTCGACAATTGACAAATTTTTCTCAAAGGAAAAAAATGACTAAGTGTTGGCTTTTTCAATGTTAATCTAAGTTTCAATACTTCAGTTCCTCCCGAATCTCTACATCCTTTGCGCCTCTCTTATGAGCTCTAGGACATTTCTAAGGCAACTCCTCTCCCTTCTCCACCTTCCTGCAATCACTCTGATGATGATATTGAGCATTTGACAGGTCTTAGGTATGATGATTAAAAACACAGGGTTTACAGAACTGTGCGAAAATAAAATTGCAGAAGCATTTGAGATGATATTCAAAGTTCTCGTAGGAAAAATTGCACTCTCACACTCTAATTAATTTTTCTCATTAATCAAATAAATATTTAAAATTACATCAATTTGGTTCAGATACTTGAAGACAGGATTTGAGGACCA
Source organism: Pinus taeda (assembly GCA_000404065.3). Classification (NCBI taxonomy): domain Eukaryota; kingdom Viridiplantae; phylum Streptophyta; class Pinopsida; order Pinales; family Pinaceae; genus Pinus; species Pinus taeda. The sequence goes on along the minus strand of APFE031715516.1, from coordinate 210,756 downwards.
ATTTGGGGAAAATTGAACAAACTATAACAAATTGTATAATTTTAATAAATTATATGCAAAATTTAAAACAAATCCTAGCCTAACAAACCACTTATTGAGGAACCAACTTCTCTAGTAAATGATTTTTACCTCTCGATCAATGAGAATTACGGATGCCCCTGCACCACTTTAGGATGTAATACTTTTGAGTAGGGTGATGATGAGAGTGGGCATGAATATATTGATTAGTGTGAGTCTTCTTGCGATATACCTTAAAGGTAAGGGTACCATTAGGGAGCCGAGAGACGAGGACATCAAGAAAATGAAGAGTTGAATGTTCTTCCATTTCTAGGGTGAATTGGATGTGCGAAGAAATGATATTAAGGTGGTTTAAGAAGGCTTGAAGTGCAAGGAGCCCATGTAGCCAAACCACAAATGTATCATCTACGAAATGATCCCGTAATTTTGGTTTCAAATGCTAAGAATTGAGAGCCATAGTCTCAAAATGTTCCATAATGATATTAGCTACAACTAGAGACAGAGAGGAATCCATAGTTGTTCCTTCTGTCTATTCATAGCAAGTACCTTTATAGGATAAGAAAGTAGAGCACATACAAATTTTAGTGAGATTAAGGGTTTCAACATCTACACACTTAGAGATTAATTCAAGGGTTTAAGGAACAAGGATTTTTGTAAAGAGGGAGATGACATCAAAACTTACCATAATGTCATCAGGGTCAAGCCGAAGGCTTTTCACTTTATTAATGAAGTAGGAAGAATCTTTATTGTAAGAATTAATCGAACCAACAAAGGGTTGAAGCTTATTAACTAAGAATCGAGAAGGGCATGCGTGGGTGCGCCAATGACACTCAATATGGGTCTTAAGGGAATGTCCGTTTTATAGATTTTTGGTTGCCCATAAATTCTAGGGATGACCAGGTGCTGACAGATGAGTTTTTTCTTAATGAATAAATCCAAAAATAAAACTTTAATGGCTTGGTGACTAAGTTTTAAGTTCAAATTCTTGTATTTGAACAATAAATAATAATAAATATTATATTTGTTAACATTTATTATATAAAAATGATGAAATATATCTAAACATATAATACTAATTTTATGATATTATAATAATATTATCTTTAATATTTTTTTTATTTTATTTATTTTTATTTATTTTATTTTTATTTTTATTATTTATTATTATTATTATTATCATTTTTCTTCTTTCGTGCAAAAGGTCGTAATTTCCTTTATTAATAAGAAAATTAACTTTTGTAGATGGAGAGCATATACATATGGTGAGGCTCTTGCCTGTCAATACAAAAATGATTTTGGAGTACTCCACACAGTGGAGGAACTATTTAAAAAAACATTAATATGCTGATGTTCTCTTCGCAGAGAGAATAGTTCTGAGATAAAAACAAGTGAAATTATATATAAATATCTACATATGATCATAAAGTAAAAACTGATCAAGTTGTGCTTGTATTAGACTTTAGGGTCTATGAACGGTTTGTGATAGTGCTGGTATGTGTTGCCGTCCCTTTCCTCCTGTATCAACCAAGTGACATCATCCCTGAGCGCTGCTTCCTTGGATAGGTGGTCGACAGCTGAGTTGCGCTCCTTGTATATGTGTTGATAGGTAAAGGAGTCAAAATTTGAGATGAGTATAAGAGCTTTGTCCAAAATATGCCTGAATTAATATGCATTACATTGAGATTTATTGTTAATCCAATTGCATACTATTTTAGAATCACCAAATAGTTGTAGGTTCAAACAATGTTTAATCAAAGCAAAATGTATGAGGTTTTTGGCTGCTAAAAGCTCGACATAGTTATTTCTCCCTCTGCCGAGTCCCATTTGAATTTTGAAGGAATGGGTTTCAGATAAGTGTAGTGTTGCACCCCCTCCACATCCTGTCTCCTGTGCCGATCCGTCGAAGTAAGCCCATGGCTAAGAGGTGTTGATGGTTTTCGGAGTTAGGATCGTATGGGCCGGCTGTGCGCCCTCGTCAGGGATGGAATTGAAGTCGGCTAAAATTCTGGTCAATATAGAGGGCCAATAAGGGTCCTTCTACTGAAAAATGATTCGGCTTCTGGCTATCCAAATAGCCCAACATATAAGAAGAGGGATGTTCCTCTCCTTGCGAGAAGCTTCCATCCACCAGCGTTTCCAGGCATCTGCAATGTTATTGCCTGCCATCAGTGTGTAATGGGGAGGGAAATAAGAAAACTGTTCCAGAGCTCTTGTGTACTAGGGCAATTTAGGAAGAGATGATCCATATCTTTGCTGCTGTTCTTACAGAGGTAACACCAAAAAGGGCCTGAGTAGGATCGTTTCATTAGATTTGCATCGGTTGGGATCTTATTGCGTTGAATAGACCACATGAGAAGCCTCGTTCTAGGGGCTGCCTTTAATTTCCACATAAGTTTCCACCACGACTCAGTAAATGGTGGCTTATAGGGTTCCATCAGCACCTGATATCCTACCTTGGGTGTATATGTACCATGTTTGGCGAATGCCCAAATAAGTTCATCTTCCCCCTCTGTAATTCTTATGTGGGCCTCGGATAATGCTTTTGTGAAATCTCGCCACTCCTGTTGCCAACACAACGGTATATTAAGGTGGGGTCCTGATTTCCAGGCCTGTTGTAGTAGAGTGTTGTGTGCATCATCAACGATATGGTAGATATGCGTGATGTCTTGCTTAGTGAGATATGTTCTCAGCTCCCTAGATAACCTGTGAGCGTTGCCACACCCAACCCAGGGATCTACGCCTAAGCGAACCTGTGCTCCTGATAGGATTCTCCATGTCAATCCATTCCGGATGAGTTCCTTGGTATTAATAACAACCTTCTAAATGATGGATATGTTAGCAGATTTCCTGTGATTATGTCTAATCCAATCGATGGTATTGGAAGGGGTTATGTACTTGGAGACAACCACCTTTGTCCATAAGCTGTGATTATTGAGTAGTTGCGATACTAACTTCGCTGCCAAGACTTTGGAGAATATGTTCTGTCTCTTGATCCCCCAGCCCCCCCATCACTTTGGTAGAGCAAGAGATTCCCAGCTTTCCCATGCAAAAATTCTCCCGGGTTGCTTCCCCTTCCATAGGAAGCGACAACAGATATTTTGTAGACGGGCTAGAATGCCTCTAGGGATCCAGGCCAAAAGACATCTAGTATACCTTCGTTGCTTCCAGTACAACCTTGATTAGAACCAGCCTCCCTGCTCTGGATAGGTATTTATGATAGCAGATGTTTAGTCTCTTTTCTACCTTAGTTATAAGCCATGTCCAATCTGCGATTTTATACCCATGTGGTTTTAACCTGTAGCCAAGATACCTCAAAACTTCTTCAAGTGGTAGAACATCAAAAGCAAATCTCCTGAGAGCAAATTGTATTTCATATTGGGAGCATCCTATGACAGTGATGGTGGATTTAGCCTCATTCAACAACATACTCATAGCTTTTAGGAAAGTACCCAGGGCATAATGGAAAGATGTGAGGTCGCCTATGCCTCCATTTAGAAATACAAGCACATCGTCAACAAACAACAAATGGGTCAATGTGCAAGCATCGGTAATTTTGATTCCCCTAACTCATCTGTGCCTGTGTTCCTCTCCAAGAATTCTACTAAGACCCTCCATAATGAGAAGCAATAGTAGGGGGGATAAAGGGCATCCTTGCCTCAACCCTCTTTTCGCATGGAAAAAAGGGGGTGCCGAACCATTTACAAGCACACTATAAGATATGTTTTTGATGCAACACATGATCCACTTGATGAAGGAATAGGTAAAACCTAGTTGGGTTAACAGGATTTGGATGTATAGCCAGTTAAGTCTGTCAAAGGCTTTGGATAGGTCTATTTTCAAGATCATACCTTTGAGTTTTTTGGTCTGTACAGAGTGGAGGAGTTCCTGAGCAGTGCCAACAGCCTCATGTATCTGTCTATTCTGTAAGAAAGCAAACTGCTCAGGGGAAATGTGCTAAGACAGGACGGGCTTTAGGTGGTTAGCAATGATTTTTGCAATGATCTTATAGATGTAGTTACATAAGGAAATAGGCCTAAAGTCATCATAGGTCTAGGGCTTGTCGACTTTAGGAATGAGAGCTATGAATGTGGAGTTGAGGGCTTCCCACATCTTTCCCTTTCTATGACATTCTTCTATGAATCTTAGGAGATCCAGCCCTAGAATGTCAAAAAAGGCAGTGTAAAATTCCATTGTCCATCCGTCCGGTCCCGGGCTCTTATCTTTCTTAAGCCACTTGAGGGTTGCTTTGAGCTCATCAAGGGTTACTTCTTTAGTGAGTTCTTATTCAGCCTCCTGATCGACAAATCTGGGGAAGGACTGTGCTATACACATTGCTTCAGCCAGGGTAGATGTGGGAGGTTCCTTAAAGATGTCTTTAAAATGTGTATTAGCCAGAGCTGCTAGATCGCGAAAGGATTGCATGGATTGTCCTTGTCTGTTTTTCAGATCCCATATTGTGTTGATCGCCTTCCTCCCGTTTGCAAATTTATGGTAAAATTTGGTGTTGTCATCTCCTTCCTTGAGCTAGATTGCACGACTTTGTAGTCTCCATCTCTCTTCTTTGTCCTTCAGGATTTGTGTCCTTCTTTACAGAAGAGAGGCCATTTTGTCTTTATTTTCCTGAGAGTCAATGATTCCTCTAGATCCCTCTTCAATGGTAAGGATTGCCTCTTCTGCTGTTATGAGAAGATGCTCTTCCCGTTCTCTTTTCCTATGTGCCCATTCTTTTGGGAGGGATTTCAATTCCTTCATGTTATGAGAAAACCCCTCCGCTATGTTTCTCTCAGTGCCAACTAGGCAAGTCTTCCAAAAATCAACCACCATCCTCATATAATAAGCTTCCTTTAGCCAAGTAGCATTAAATTTAAAGGGAGCCTTGGGCTTTTGAATGGCATCATGTATCTCCAAGTAGATGGGCCTGTGATCTGATAAGCCTCCCGAGCCAACCCATTGTCTGATGCGAGTGCCACTGCTGGCCAGTGCTTCTTTAATGAGGAATCTGTCAAGCCTCCTGGCCAGGCTAGCCTCACCTAATCTGTTGTTCCTCCAGGTGGGTTGTATTTTAGTAGAAGGGATGTCTATAATGTTATGATCCTCCAATAGATTCTCAAAAAAGACTGACAGAGTGTCCAGTTGTGCTTGTTGGCTCCATGACTCCGCAAACCCTATAGAGAAATTTAGATCCCCTCCCAAGATTATGTTGTCTTGCTATAGAATAGATGAGCTTAGCAGTTTCCTCTACTATTCAGCCCTATTTTAGCAGGGGCCATATAAATTAATGATTATGAAGTTGGCTTCTAGGGAGGCTGAGAAAATGTCAGCTCCCATGTAGCCAATACCCCCCCAAACACTACGCAATTTGATGGAGCGGGTGCATATGCCCAGGGCAACCCCTCCGAATCGGCCTGTTGCATCAAGTGAGTGAAAGGACCATCCTGGGAGCCAAGATTCAAGGAGGGGAGTGATGGAGCATGCAGGTCCTAGGGTTTCTTGAAGAAAGATGATATCAACAACTTCCATTGTGAGTAAGCGCCTCAAGGCTAGTTTTTCCCGGGACTAGCCATCCCACGGTAGTTATAGGAGAGCATCTTCATGGAGAGGGAAGATTTAGGGTTTGTTCTGCTCTAAGAACCTAGTCAATTGTTTTTTGTTTGCCTGAGGCAATCTCCTCCCCTGCTTGGTGTTTGGCTCTGGTGAGTGAGGAGGGGCAACCCCGAGTAGGTTTGGGTAAGGAGGGAGTGGAGTCAACATAAAAACCTATAGCGTCGAGGCCTTGTGATCGAAGCCTAGAGCGAAGAGGATATCGGTGGTCGGGGTAGGTAGAATGAATGGAGTGCAGGAATGGAGGGGCCTTAGGGATGGAAGGCTGAGGAATGGTGTAAACGGGAGGGGGAGGCACAATGGAGCAGAGCTAGTTGTTTGGTGCGGGGGGGGGGGGGGGTTCCGAGAGGGGATGGGAAGCCGGGGAGGGAGGGGAAGAACAGAGGGGAGCTTCTGGAGGGAAAGAAACTCTATCATGTCAAATAGATGTATAACATAAATAAGATGTAGAGGAAACAAAAGAGAGAGGATGGTTTTTCGTACCCACGGTAAAAGCGTCCCCTGAAGCCACCCGAGCTCTCGTCAGTGGAGGAGAGGGTGGCCGAAGTGGAGCTTTCCCCTGCTTCTTCTTAGGACCTTGCTCATGCGCCCTTCCTTCCTCTACAGGAGCCTGCAATGGTTGCTCTTCCACCTCCTTTGCGTGCTAGGACTGTTCATGTTGGATGGCACTGCTCATAACATTTTCGTGAGGCCTTTGTCCCCCTTTGATGTTCAGCGGGCATTCCCTGAACACATGGCCAACCTTGTGGCATCGACGACATCTATAGGGCACTCCTTCATAATCCAGCAACTGTTTCGTAGAGTAGGTCCGCCATTGAATGGTGATGTGCTCCTACAGACCCCCTCTTGTATCCATATGCACCATTACTCTAGCATAAGCCATCTTACCAGTAGAGAGGTATGATTTGTCAAACTCCATGTACGTGCCGAGGGAATTGCTGATGCGCTGAAAGATATCTTCAGACCAGAAGTGGGGTGGGAGCCTCAGTAGTCTGATCCATATTGGGCTGACCCCAATCTGCTCTATTTCCGGATCAAAGAGGGGTGTCCATCGCTCCAAGAGGACAAGTGCGCGTTCAAAGTGCCAGAAGGATGATAAGACCCAATTAGTATGGTCAGGCCTGGAAAACCTAAAGGCAAACTGGCCCCTCACAAAAGTTTGAACAGTGGGGAGATTTTCCAAATGATGCCCCCAGACCTCAGAGGCCCATGAGTTTAGGCGAGCCGCAAAGTGGTTCCATCCGCGAATCCTTCCAACCAAAACTTTATCAGCAATGTCCATGGTATCGCAAGCTGAATGTCTTCCTCAAGCCGTAGAATGATGTCTTTTGCTTTAGATCTAAAACACCTGTATTTCTTGTGGGGTCTCGCTTCCACAGGTGAGTCCTCCTTTAGATTGGATCTATTCCTAGAGGTCGGAGAGTCCTCAAGTGGAGGGGAGAGTGCAGATGGGAGGGCGTCTGATAAGGGAGGTATGTTCATGAAGCTTCCAGAGGGAGGGACTGGGAGATGCGGCAAGGACAGAGGCACTGAGGTTGCGAAGGTCGACGAGCTGGGTAGGTTGGAAGTGTGACCGGAGGATGAAGGGTTGTGGGTAAGACCTGCACAAGTTTCCGTAGGTTAGGGTTAAGGCAACTAGAGGCAAACCCTAACGAGGAAGGTGACGGCGGGGGAGTAGAGAGGGATGGCCAAGTTGGGGGGTCGTTCGGTAGAATCACCGGTTGGTTTGAAGGCCCTGAAAATGGAGGTAAGTTGACAATGGGCTCATTCAGCTCGTAGCTAAACATAACCAGATCTTCCTTTGAGGAGTGCGAGGTCGTCCAGATAGAGCCCTCCACCAGCGGGTACTCTCCAAGTAATCAACAAGATTGAGGTCCATAACTGTCGGGGGGCACGAAACGCCAGTTGCCTGTGAGTAACCGCCAAGATAGCTATAGGAGAAAACAGGCGTAGGTGACCCAAGCCTACGCGATGGGCGTGGAGCGAGATGGTAAAAAATAACACAGTAAAAATATAAAAATCCTTTCTGAAGTGCTAATGCCAGGGTTATGGTGAAGCAGGCCCCAGACCAGGCAGTCTATGTGTATCTGCACTATTTTGCCATCTAAAGCGTTGTACTGAATACATGAATGCTCATCCGTACTCTCCATCACGCCTCAGAGCCATCCTCCTAAATCTTGTCGTTTGCAGGACTGCAATTAGTAACACATACCTTACCAGAAGTCCACTATTGTTATTATTGTGCCCTTAGATTATTAAGGTTATGTCGGCTCTCTATTATCTCTTAATAGTAAAAAATATAATTTTATAATATAATTAACATTTAACTATATATTATGTCCGAATAAATAATATAGAATATGTCAAATTAATATGGAAAGGTCAAACTTATTTTGATTGCACAAACTTTATTTCTAATAAGCGTGAATTGTGACATCTTATTTATAGTACAAATTTCATTATATAAATATATAGGGGTTGAAAGTCAAAGTTTTAGGGAAATGAAACAGTACTATATATAATTATAATATATAAATTATTAATATCACAATTGTGTATTTATATTTATTGTTATTGTTTTTTATGGTTGCGAGTTTTTTTTTCTTTGGATTCAAGGGTATTTTTTTAGTTGGTTTTTTTTGTTATTTTTTTTTAAATGTATAATGGATTCATATTTGATAAATTTTTCGAGCAAATGAATTGTGTAAATTTTATAGTTTAAGTTTGTGATTCTAACAAATTCTTATTAGATTTTAGGTAATTTTGACTAGAAAATATGCTCGATAAACTTCCACGTAGAATAGTTAGATTATAGCAATCACTGATTAAATATTATATATAATTATACAGTATTACAAATTAACCACACCCCCCACCCCACCACACACACACACACACACACACACATATATATATATATATTGATCAGAGGAATCAACAACTAGGTTGGTTTCGTACTCGTGTGACATGGGGTCAATACCGCTATTACTATAACCTCTAGGTGTCTATGTACGCTCTTTCCATAGACATAGGTTAGTCTATGGGATTTGAACCTCAAATTTCATGGTAGATAACACTTCATTATCACAACAAATGCCAATTGAGCAGACCCCTAGGGGCTATATATAATATAATACTATGCATTTTTAATAAAACATACAATTTACATTATTGTTGCTATGTAACAATAAAACAAATATGATGAGAAAATATTGTGAACGAAAACATGGGGCTCTGTACTTTGAACTAGGGTTTTGCGTTAGGGTTTTGTCGCTGGTCACCATGGCAGGACGCGACAGAAAGAGTTGTGCTCCCTCCTACAGTCAAGTAGCTGTGGCTAGAAGTAAGGGAGCTAGATCACATCGCTTCAAGAAACTAACGAAGGTGGCAACAAAGGTTATTAACACAGAAAAACCGAAAAATATCAGACCTCATGGACAGGAAGAGAATCATGAGGAAGCTAGTAGGGTGTTAGGCCCCTATACTACTAGTGTCACCCCTTATTGTTATTAGTACAACCCACTTATTATATTGATGTACCCACATAGTGCCCATATTTTTACTATTGTGCCCCATATAAGCCCACTAATGTTACTATTGTGGCTTCATATTATTATTGTTAGGTCGGCTGGGTTATATTGTGACTCCTTAGACTCCTATATATAAAAAGGAGGTTTTGTCATTTGAATATCAAGAATTGTTCATTTATGTATGTAAAGGGGGTTGCCCTCGAGAGGCTGAATTCTAAGGCGTGGATCTCTATTTTCTATCTTTTTGAGTGGTTTCATAACATTTGGTATCAGAGCTTTGGATTCTAGGGTTTCGCTGCTCCAAACAAGTCATCGTGGCATTTTCGCTATAACTTTTTTTCTGAGATGTTTCAGAAGTCGCAAAAAAAACCCATTTGAGAAGAATTGGCACTAAACTTTGGGTCCAAATTTCAGAGCTTTTTGCGAGATATTTTCAGAGATATGATCTGAGGAAGTTGGCCTTTTTGCAGACTCCTGAATTACACTCAAAACAGGTGACCTGGGGAAAATCGTCATAACTTTCTTTCTGAGCATCGGATTGAAATTCGTAAGAAGGTACAGAAAGAGGACGGGCTATATTTTTCATTTATATATTTTTCAGAGTCAAAGGTTGAAACAGTGACTCGTGGCACTTCATACAAGTTTGCTCTTCTGAAAAGGTCTATAATCAGGTCACTGTGGGAGATTTGACATAACTCTTCATTGGAGAATCCAATTGGGGTAAAAATAGTGGCATTGGAAAGAGGATACAGAGGAATACTACAGGTTGCAATTTCAGAATTTAAAGATTTGAAAGTACAGAGTTACAGTCATTTCAAGATCGCGCTCCTAAAATCAAGAAAAAGCAAGATGAGGAAGTTTGATGGCAAGGATCCGGTAAAATGGATACGTCAGATGGAACAATATTTTGATCTACATGGTGTTTCAGTGTTACAAAAGGTATGTATTGCATCTTCATATTTAGAACCAGATCAATTTTTATGGTATAAAGGGCTTTGTTCTCGTAAACGACTGGTTACGTGGTCAATTCTCACAGAGGAAATGATAGCACATTATGA
>APFE031715516.1:166682-196856 GCA_000404065.3 Pinus taeda | reverse complement strand
TAATTGAGTGCTTATTCTTCTCATAAAATGTCAAAGTCAAAACATTACAAGAATAACTAATTAATAGTTACCAAAAATGAGCTTGATTTCCAAGCATAACTTAAATTTAATCAACAATGTCATGTAATCCAAACTCTTCTTCCTCTAGCGTTTCATCATTGTCTTCTTCTACAATATTTTCTACTTCCTTTTGCTCATTTTCATCTTCTAATGGATCTTTGATGTCTGCGAATCTCCCAATGTATGTCTTTCCAAAAATTCCATGTAATGGTGGTTGGGGTTCCTTTGCCTTTTTGCCACATGTGATTCACTAAAGTCCCCTTTCTTCAACCCAATTTCTTGCATTACATCTCGAAGAAATTGAAGAGCATTAATTCTTTGCTGAATGAAATTGCATTACGTTGGATCTTTTTCAATTGCAATGCAGCTTCTTCCTTTTTGAAGGCAACATGCTAGTGGTGGTGCTGGGTTACCCAGCCCGCACCACCACGGTCGCCCGCTCGCCCCCCGGGGCTGGTTGGGTAATTCTCAGAAACGTTACCCGCCCCTCCGGGGTTGCTGGGCGATTCTAGGAATCACCCAACCACCCCTGGGGGCCAGGTGGGCGCCATGGTGACATAGGGTTGCGCTACAGCGCCCACCCCATGCCACCACGGTGGCTCGCCTGCCCCTCGGGGATGACTGGGCGATTCTCGAAATCGCCCAGCCACCTCCAGGGAGCGGACAAGCTACTGGGGTGGCGCGGGGTGGGGCTAGGTGCCCACCCCTTGCCACCCTAGTGGCTTGCCCACCCCCACACCCACCCACGCCGCTGCACCCCGGTAGCCTGTCCGCCCCCCGGGGGTGGGCAGGCCGCCACGGTGGAAAGGGGTGGTGCTGCGACACCTACCCCGCACGACCTCGGGACCCACCTGCCCCCCAAGGGTGGCTAGGTGATTCCTGGAATTGCCTAGCCAGCCCCGGGGGTTGGGTGATCTGCCGAGGTGGGATGGGGTGGGGCTGCGCTGCCCACCCCACGCCACTTCGATGGCCTGCCCAGCCCCTGCGGTGGACGGGCAATTCAAAGAATCACCCAGCCACCTCTGGGGGGCATGCAGGCTACTGCGGTGGTGCGGGGTGGTGCTTCAGTGCCCATCCCGCCCCACGACGGTGGCCTGCCTGCCCCACGACGGTGGCTAGGCAATTCTCAGAATCACCCAACCATCCCTAGGGGGCGGGTGGGCCACCCAGGTGGCATGTGGTGGGGCATAGCGCCCACCTCTCGGCACCCCAGTAGCCCACCCGCCCCCCAGGGGTGGCTGGGCGATTCCAAAGCCCGACCCAGCACCACCCCGTCAACCCGACCACCCCCCGGGGGTTGTTGGGCAATTATGAAGCCCCACCCCATGCTGCCTTGGTGGCCCACCCACCCCCTGGGGGTGGCTATGCAATTCCAAGAATCGCCCCACCACCCCTGAGGGGTGGGTGTGCCACCGTGGTTGCATGGGGTGGGCGCCGTAGCACCACAATGGCAGCCCGCCCACGCCCTGGGTTGGCTGGGCGATTATGAGAATGTTTCATTCAATATACAAATAATGACTTTTGAATTCATTTAGTGATGTAATTTGTTCATAATGTCATGGTTTTTTAACTTTACAGTTTAAAAAATTTCAATTTCTTTTGTATCTAGCATTTTATGTTTGAGAACATGTTGAATTTATACTTAGGAAATAAAATTGTTGTTCCACCAAAAACATTAGTGTGTTTTTCTCCTGATTAAAAAATTTGTTTAGCACATAAAAATTCGGTTTTACTAGCATTTTTTAAAAATGTTGAAGATTGACCCTAAAAGAAATCATCGTTCCAGTATCATCACTTTTTCGTTTTCAAGCTGTTTTTTGCACAAAAATTTTCATTTTCACAGCCATTTTTAAAACATGTTCAAAATTGACCCTAAAAGAAATCATCGTTCTAGTATACACACTTTTCATTTTTAGCATTGTTTTTCATGTTTTTTCGGGTTTTTTGGCCAAAGTTCCCATTTTGAGTTTATAGTTCCCATTTCAATGTTTACATTGTTAGTGATGGCCACTCTAATAGTGATGAAACTGAACGAGATATTAAAGTACTCATGGCCTATGAAAATGATAACTTTATGGATGCTTTAGAAGAAGAAGATTTTCTTAAAGAAATCACTCAATTGAAAATCTGCTTAGAAGAAAAGAATATGGGCATAGAAACTTTGACGCATCAACTCATTGAAAGGGAAAAGCACAATGAAAATTATAATGTGAAGCAGTGTGTCTAGGAAAAGAACTTGAGAAGACAAAATTTTTGAATCTTAGATTTGCTAAAGGATCAAAAACCTTAGATGAAATCATGAAGGTTTAGCATTTTCCTCTTATAAAGAATGGTATTGGATACACTAGAGAAACATCCCAACCAAAAAAGTCTTCAACCAACACCAGAAGCTATCTTGATGCAGCATAAACCAGTCAACAATGTGTCACTCCTCAGAAAAAGCCTAAAAGTACTCCCCAGGTAAATCATGCTTAGTTTACTCCAAGGGTGAACATCAATAGAAGAAGCAACCAAAAGGTGAACAATACCAAAAGATTTTATGATCACATAAACTTCTTATTTAAGGGACAATGTTTTTCATGCCATAACTTTGGGCATAAGGTTGCTAAATGTGTTTCTTACAAGACTATCATGACTAGAGGAGTAAGAAGACAGGGTGTGTGACCAGAATGAAGAATAGATCATATAATAAATTTTCTCCTCTTGAAGGTGAAATTGAATGTTCATTTTACAATAACTTTGGTCAGGAAGAATCTGAATGCAGGAGAAAATTTTGGCCAACATATCAAAAGGAGCAAATATCATCAAACTCCAAGGTATGAAAAAAGAGGGAACTACAACCAAAAAGATGTGGCATAGATTTGTTTGCAAAAGGACAAGAAAATCAGTGGCACATTGATAGCCGATCCTCAAAACACATGACAGGTGATAAATATAAACTCATTTCATGAAATTCTTTAGAAAAGGAAAATAATGTCTCTTTTGGAAATGACACACCAATTTTCATTAAGGGTAAAGTTTTTATTTATCAAAAAGACAAAGTTAAAGCTAGAAATAATATGTATGTTGATGGTTTAAATCATAACTTATTGAGTGTGAGTCAAATGTGTGATGAAGTAAATGAAGTTGTGTTTCGATCAAAAGAATGTGTGGTTCGTGAGCTTGACATAGGAAAGAGCATAATCAAATGTATAAGAACTCCAAGAAATCTATATATACTAAAAGGAGGTCAAGAACAAAGTTATCTAAAAAAAACAGAAGAGAACTAGTTATGCCATATAACATTGGGGCATCTAAGCTTTTCTCAAATAAGAAAATCATGCAGGCTCAAAGTTGTTCGCGATCTTCCAGGTATCATCATCCCAGAAAATACCACCTGCAAACCATGTCAATTTGGTAAGAAAACCTGATTTCAATTTAATGCCTAAGAACAATCATCAAGTAAGCCTCTTGAAGTCATTCATACTGATTTGTGTGGACCAACAAGGAAAAAATCACCTCGTGGAGAAGAATACTACATTTTATCCATCGATGATTTTTCTAGCATGTGCTAGATTGGTTTACTAAAACATAAATATGAAGCATTTGGAAAGTTTAAAGTCTTCAAAGTTTTAGTTGAAAATGAATTAGATCTAAGATCGAATGTCTCAGATCTCATCGGGGAGGAGAATTCATATAAGATGAATTTTTTGAAATTTGTGAACAACATGGAACAAAGAGAAAGTTCTTTGTTGCCAAAACCCCTCAACAAAATGGTGTTGTGGAAACAATGAATAGAATAGTTCAACAAATGGCTTGAGCTATGCTTGATGAGCTTGGAACTTTTGACAGCTTCTAGGGTGAAACTTCACATATTGCAATAAATATTCTCAACAAAGCTCATGTACGTGTAAATAGTGATCAAACTCCATATGATCTTTGGTATGGTAAGCCTCCCACTGTAAAACACTTCAAAGTAACTTTTTGGAAGTAAATTTTTCATTAAAAAGATTGATGAACAACTTGGTAAGTTTGAACCTAGAGCAGGCCAAGGAATATTTCTTTGTTATTCATCTAGAAGTAAAGGATAAAAACGCTATAATAATAGACTTCGAAAAATTGTTCAGTGCATTGATGTTGTAATCGATGAATCATGCATAAATATGAAACATGAAACATCAGCAAGGGAAGATGATAATAATGAAAACGGTGAATTATTTCTCATATGAAATCGAAATGATATAGAGGAAGAAATGAACCAAGCATCAAAAGAAGATACATCTAACAAGGAAAAGGCTCCATCTATGTATGTTCAAAAGAATCATCTAGAATCTATAATTCTAGGAAAAAAGGGTCTAGAGTACAGAAAGGAAGAACTCTTGTAGGATCTTCTAGTTATCTACAATTATTATCCCCCATATAACCACAAAGTGTAAATGAACCTAGCAGAGATGAATGTTGGGTTAAGGCCATGGATAAAGAACTTGACCAAATTGAAATTAATGATACTTGGGAATTAGTTCCTATAACTCATGATAAAAATGTTATAGGAACAAAATGGATATTCAAGAATAATTTTAATGAAAATGGAGAGTTTATTAGAAATAAAGCAAGCCTTGTTTGTAAAGGGTATGCTCAACAAGAAGGTAGAGACTTTCAAGAGGCTTTTGCACCTATTGCTAGACTTGAATCCATAAGAACGTTTCTTGCTCTTTCAAGTTTTTGAAAATCCAAAGTTTATCAAATGGATGTAAAATCTACATTTCTTAATGGAGATTTAGAAGAAGAACTATATGTTGAAAAATGAGAAGGATTCATTTTGGGAAATGATGAAAATATTTTATGTAAACTCAAAAAATCTTTATATGGACTAAAACAAGTTCTGAGGGCATGGTATTATCATCTTGACAAATATCTTCAACAAAAAGATTTCACAAAAGGATATGCATACAACAAATTATATACAAAAATTGAGAATGATAAACTGTTAATTATTGTTGTTTATGTTGACGATATCATCTTTGGTAGTAATGAAGAATCTATGAGTTAGAACTTTGCTTCTGTTATGCAGCAAGAATTTGAAATGTCTTTAAGTTTTAGAATTAAATATTTTCTTGGTCTACCAGTTCAACAAACAAAAGATGGCATCTTTGTTATCCAGGAATAGTGTCCACTCAGATGTTGCTATTCTCACCATGATGGGTAGCTATCTTAGAAACAAACAATCAAACTCTACTATTTTTTCCTTTTATGAAAATAGACAAGAGGAGAACTAAGAAGACTAACCTGAGTCTTGCGCTTGATTTCCTCTCCTTGATAGAGCTTCACCGCTTCTTCTTTGTCTGCCCAGCTTCAAAAGAACCTGTGGAATCACAGCAACATACTATTATCCAAGAAACAAGGATCTAAATTCATAAATATTACAGGATCAAATGTGTATTAACCATATACATGCATATATAAACAAGTACACAAGAATATGGAAGGAAACAAGGATAGCTTTATTAAGATGAAAAGTAGAAAGATGATTACAACCATGTGCTCTGACCCAACATCATCCTCCAGCTAAGAAGCCCTTCTTCACCTCAAGTAAAGCTTAGATCACCCAACACTATGAATCTGCACCAGAAAACCAACAACACTTCTCTATAAGATACAAAATTCCAGCCCCCTAGATCTCTGTGATGAGGGATCCATATATAGATGATTACAGAAAGGTGAGTCATCTTCTATGATCTTGATTAGTGTCCTCTCTCTGATACTTCCTGCTTCCACTTGGAGAATGATGATCTCTTACTCATCCCTGGTCGAAAATAGAGAGGCAAGTGTCAGAGGGGAAGCTTCTAGAAGATTCCATGATCTTTCACCTCGCATTTTTGTCCCTTTCATTTGTCCATTCCCAACCATCGCACCCTACAGAGAAGAAAATTAGTATGTATTGCATCTTGTACACTGGGAAGGTGATATGCATCACAACCTCTGCATTGAACTTTCAGTATGGTCCAGTTTTGACCATTTATGAGCAGTTTTCAGTGGAGAACTTCTGGGAGATGATGTAATCAGTTGAACTTGTTCCTTTAGGCAGTGAAGCAAAACTTTTAGGGACTTAGGAGCCCTCAGTTTATGGACATTTATGATTGGGGTTGAAGTGCCCAAAAATATCTATAACTGTTGCCCCCTAAAGCATAAGGTCATTAATCTTTCTAATGTCGGGTGAAATGCTTTACTATGAGTATCTGAAGTTTTTCCGAGTTGGGAGGCGACCTATAATAAGATACAATACAATACATTAATTTGACAACATTTTTTCATGATCTAACTGAGGCGAGCATCCCCATGCTCAGCTTTATAAATTTATTTTCATGTACATAGGACAGACAATTGTCTGTATGACAGACTGATGATATGGACACATCATCCTTTGATTTGGATTATTATCTATTTTCTAATGATGTACACTTGATGCTTTTGTATTCCTGAATATATCACAGCCCAGATGGATGATACTAGATCCGGGGTCTTCAAAACTCATTCAATCTTCACTCAGAGTACAAGTTGATCCATGTGAAAAAATGTTCTGGAGTCGAACATGGAAAGACATCGCCTGATTACGGACCAATGATGTAAGCTGTTAACGGGCGCGAGAGGAATCACCAATAATGACAATGACCCTCAAGGTACTACAATACAATTTACGTGGTGTAAAAGGGACTTTGTGTTGAACACCGATTGCCAAATCTCTCGTCGAAGGCATTGATGTAAACCTGTCGCCGAAAGTGAGAAACTTGCTATTGAGGCATGCAAGCTTCAAAGTACTAAAAGGGTTGTTCCTAAGTCAACTTCTTGGATAATGAGCTGATGTCGACAAGAAGAAACCCATCGCAGGAGGGCCTTAATGAATCCCACATCAAAGACATGGAATGAAGCAAATTATTTTGGAGGTGAAAACAAACTGACAATACAGGGTTCAGGTCATGAAGGAATGAAGCATGAATGTATTGTAGTGGGTGAGACACAGGTGAATTGTTTGAATGACTTCTCTTGAACATATCAGCAACACTGATGATGGATTGGTAACATTAACCCCAAAGATGGATGGTGTGACGAACCAATGGTGATGACCAGTGAAAGGAACAACCCAACCCAACATGGATGCGGAAGGAAAGTGTCATGTTCAAGAGCGACTTGCTACCAATAAAGTTTCTTCAAGTTTTCTTCCCGATTTTCGCCAGTCATTGTTGACCAGTACCTCTTTATTTTTGTCAAGCTTGAGGAGGATAACATATGCTTGTTCTACAATCCGCCTTTCAGGCGAACCTGTCACTATATTTTAGTGAGCCTAGCGACAGTGAAGCTCGTTCTCATCGATGTGGATGAGTTTGTCGCTATTAGGTTTTAACGAGTTTAACGATAAAGATAACTCGATCTCTTTCAATTTTAGAGAGTCTGAAAGAAATGGAAAGGAGACTCCAAAGATTGTTTTTCGTTGTACAATCCCTTAAGTCCAAAAAAGCATAAAATAATACAAAAGGGTTGAATTTTCGATAGTTTTCACAAGCCGAACAAGACAAGTGCTCGATATTTTTGTGTAATAATCCCTCAGGTCCAAAAATATTAAAACCTAGAGGGGGGATAGAATTTCGATGCCTTTAACGAGCTGGAGAGGCCAATCGCTCGGAAATCTTTTCATATTTTACGAGTCAGGTGAAAAGAGCTTAAAGGAGACTCAGTTTCGAGGAATGAGTGATGGTTTCGGCTAGCAGTTGATTCCAGGTAAGATTTGAAATTTTCCAATCATGACAATGTCACAAGGATGGCTAACAGGATCACTCTTCGCAGATGTTCCTCGAAGGGGTAAACAATCATATGGGGGTGAAAGATTGGCTAAAAACAGAGTGGAGGTGATGGCGAGAACACGAACAAGGCTCAAAAGCTGGCGATAAGGCATTCACAATGGTTATTTAAACGCTGGGGGAAACATTTTCTCATGACTTGTGTTTATTTTTTAACAAGCTTGAACTATTCGCTAAAACTGCTCGTGGAGGGTTTATTTTTTAACGAGCTTGAACTCTGCGACAACATTGATCGCCAGTCGTATGATAAGAAATGTCTCATTCGAGATGCTATTTTGAAGTGGCTTGCATCTCTCAAGCTTTGCCACGGATCCTTTCTTTATGCAAGTTAGGAAACAACTAGCCTTACGGGTTTAAAGGGTTAGAGGTCCTAAAAATTTAAAAAATAAATAGCCGCTCTTTGCTTTCATGCAAAAAGGTTTGCATGCCCCCAAGTATAGTGAAAAATTTCCAGGTGACCAAGAAAGTTCTATCCGCGTAGTAGATAAAATGCTTCCTCGGCGATGTCTATCAAAACAGACAAAGGTGAATGGCGCAGACGCATTCCACTCACATAAATTTAATGAAGGTATCTTATTCCAGCCTATTCCCATTTTCCTGTGAGGACAGGTTCACCAGACTAGTCATATATCCCTCGCAGAAATCCACTCTATACCTAAGGTTTTCCTACCGAAATAGACCAGGTTGCATGCCCCCTAGGTTTCAGTCACATCTTCCTGAATCACTCACGCTCATCAAGTGGACGGATTGGAGACCGATGAGACATTTCTTACATGAAAAGATCATTTAGGGATGGCATTTGACTATTTGTGATGTGTGAACCGGGGAATGACATTTGGTCTACGAGCTTGACCATTCTGCCTTCGTGTGGAAAACACATTACTCTAAAGAGTGAGGAGACAATGTCTCCCATGCAATAAATATAGTCGCGTCCAAGGAGTAGATTATAATCTAAATGTCCTTGAACTACCATAACATTCATGTGAATAGTTCTCCTTCTCAAAGTAATGGGCACATTTGGAAGGATCCCTAAAGGTCGACTGGTTCCCTTGTCAAAGCGTGTCAGAGTTCTCATTTCAGGCAAAAGTGATGGCGAACCAAGCACTTTCCAAGCAGTTGAGGAAAGGATACTCACGCAAGCCCCTTCATCGATGATGGGACCAACCATGACCATTCTGTAAGGTTGTACAATGATTCTGAATGGTACACTAGCTGGTAAACAGGTTTGCCTAGTAGATTCTAGTCAAAGGAAATGACTAGGTTGCTTGGTGGTGGGACCGAATAGATGGCCGGATATGAATCTGATGAACTTCCTTCCTGCGATAAAGGAATGGGAGGACTTCCCCATGTTCATTGGAGTCTGTGTTGATGAAAATAATTTGAACAACGTCGTTCTCTTTCTCTTCAGTGATGACATCATTCGAAGATGAACACTCTGAAGGCAAGACTGGGTCAACTGCCGTATCGACCCTTTGACTTTCGTCTGGTATGGATTCAGACGATTCATTTTCAATGATAGACATTTTAGCTGACCATAATGATGGGCCAGCCATATTTTCAACCAATGGAGGACTTGGCAAGAGTTTTTTATATCCACGAGGAAGTCATAGCGGTGAAACTGGACGATCATCCAAAACTCTTTTAGCCTCATCAAGGAAGGGACAACAGTGGACAGTGTGATTGCCTTCACACAACTTACAAGGAAATTTGGGATTCCTTCTTTGTCCATGTGCTTCACTTTCACTGGTTGATGGTGAGCATTCAACATGATCATCAGAGATTGATGCTACCGGATTGTGCAAACGAGGAGACCAGTCCCTTAAGATCCAAGGGATGCAGGGACAATCTCGGTGATAGTGGTCTCCATTGCATATGACACAAGGAGATTTATGTTTTGACTATGCGGTGTGAGAATTTTCGTTAAACGATACTTGGTTTCTCTCCTTCGATTTTCGTTCCTTTTTCTTCTTTTCCTTTTTCTCTTTCTACTTCTTCTTCTTCTCAGTTACTTGATTTTTAGCTTTATCGTCTTTATCAAGCGAAGAGGAAGGAGGAGAGTGAGAATCAGATGAAGTAGAAGGTTGGGAGGCAACTCTAGTGTTGTCTAGTTTCTAATTAGACTGTTCAGGAATTATGAGATTCTTAACGATAGAGGTAGAGAAGAGCCAGACAGGCAAACCAATTTTCAGTCTTGGAAGTGACAAAGTCGCCATATGGGGTGGACCAACATCTCCCCAAGAGGAGAAGGGACTAGGATTTCCTCCAAGGGGAAATCCTTGGTTGGTAGACTCCATTTTCTCAACCTGAAGATCAATGGGGGAATTTGTGACGTTATTCTGATTTAAAATAAATTTTAGACGCTTTGACACAACTTGTTTTTTCAATTTTAAAGAGTTGAGAAATGAAAAAAGATGGCTCTAGTTGCCTTCTATTTTTATTCAGCCTGAAGTGACAAGCGCTCAGAGGACCTTTTCCTTTGAGTCTGAAAAGGAGAAAAATGGACTTCTCTAGAGATCTAGGTAGAGAGGATTACGAAACCAATCACAAAACAAAAAAATACTTTTGACGGTACGGCAGTCAATCTTCCCGAATGCTGTGTTCGGTGCATTGCGATCGATATGGTGGTAGACACAACCTCCTAAGGATAAAGGATGCAGCCTATTGTGGTCTCCCAATATATACTCGACGGTACGTGGGAGCACAAGTCGGTACTGGCACTTGCCATCTCAGAGTGGAGGAATCACCCAACCAACACTGAAAGCAACAGTTACCAGGCTTTACAACGCCAAAATACATCTCTAACCTAGACCTCTAGATGTTATGCGTTAAGTTCCAAAGCATTATTGGATTCATTGAATTTATTTTAAGTTGATCTTGCTTAACAATTTATCTTTCAGTTTCACCACGTGATGTGTCTATAATTCCTAAAATGTAGTCTAAGATTATAAACAAACATTTGATCTTCTTTCAGCAATGAAAATCCTAGCTACTAAAGGGAAGAAAGTCAAGAATCTTTTCTTCATAGAGCACAGAGCACACGCTAAATGCACACTTCTAAATCAAGCCAAGCAATCAAAATGCAAATGCACATGCATGTATTTGTTTTCAGCCTTCTTAATGTGAATGATGTTAAGAAAGCTATGTGCAAAAATGAATTACTTTTTAAGCGATAGTACTCAACATAATTCTTTTTCAAAACGAAGTGAAAACAATATAGACACTTTGCCATTTTGAAATGGAAATTGTTTTTCGACACTTTAAAACTAATAATTTAAATTCTATGCAATAGTAAATGCATAATCGACTATCAAGAACAATGGGATTACTTCCTAAAACTGAAAACGACAGCTACGACACTTTCAGATCTAGAGGCGACAGTTCGACTATGTTACTTTTTTGCAAAAGAGAACTAAGAATCACGCACAATACATAAAAACATGTATAGTTCTTTGCACTAAGGAGGCGGAATAATGCAAGAGAAGGGGGTTTTCACAGAAGTACAGTGACTACAGATAGCAAAACTCTTGAATAGGACTGAAAACAGTGAGAAAAATCCACAGTTGGAGGATAAAGTTAACCCTCCCTGACCATCGCACCTGTCACACAGTGAAATCAGTATGCAGCGCACCTACTGCATTCAGGAAGTGTGATGCATACAGACTGCCTTGAAGGCAATGTGTGATGGTAGCAGTGCGAGACTTCAAACATGATTTCACTTAGTGATTGCAATCTAGTTCAGGTGTTTAGGCCGAATAAGTAAAGATCAGTGTATGTAAAACACAGGGGTGATCTAAGAGGTTACTAGAGCCACCACCTACGAAAATTAGATTGCTTGCAGATCTATTATTTAATTCATAAACAAAACATAGAGATAGACTGAAGCAGCATTGATCTACTTTGCATTTGTATGACAAATGCAGTTCAAAGGCTAGCTGGCTTGACTTCAAGCTCTGTCTCCAAGTTTATAAAAGAAACAAGGATAGATAGGCTAACAAGTAATCTAGTCGCTCCCCAGTGGAGTCGCCATTTTGTTATCCACAAATAGTGTCCACTTGGATGCTACTATTCCCACTAAGATGGGTGGCTATCTTAGAAACAAACAATCAAAGTCTACTATTATTTCCTTTTATGAAAATAAATGAGAGGAGATCCAAGAAGACTAACCTGAGTCTTGCACTTGATTTCCTCTCCTTCTTGATAGAGCTTCACCACTTCTTCTTTGTCTGCCCATCTTCAAAAGAACTTGTGGAATCACAACAACATACTACTATCTGAGAAACAAGGATCTAAATTCATAAATAATACAGGATCAGATGTGTATTAACCATATACATGCATATATAAACAAGTACACAAGAATATGGAAGGAAACAAGAATAGCTTTATTAAGATGAAAAGTAGCAAGAAGATTACAACCATGTGCTCTAACCCAACATCATCCTCCAGCTAAGAAGCCCTTCTTCACCTCAAGCAAAGCTAGATCACCCAACACTATGAATGTACACCAGAAAACCAACAACACTTCTCTATAAGATACAAATTCCAGCCTCTGGATCTCTATGATGAGGGATCCATATATAGATGATTATAGAGAGGTGAGTCATCTTCTGGGATCTTGATTAGTGTCCTCTCTCTGATAGTTCCTACTTCCACTTGGAGAATGATGATCTCTTACTCATCCCTTGTCGAAAATAGAGAGGTAAGTGTCAGAGGGAAAGCCTCTGGAAGATTCCATGATCTTCCACCTCGCATTTTTGTCCCTACCATTTGTCCATTCCCGAACATCACATCCTACAGAGGAGCAAAGCAGTATGCATCACACATTTTACACTGGGAAGGTGATATGCATCGCACCCTCTACACTGAGCTTTCAGTATGGTCCAGTTTTGACCATTTATGATTAGTTTTCAGTGGAGAACTTCTGGGAGATGATGTAATCAGTTGACCTTGTTCCTTTAGGCAGTGAAGGAACACTTTTAGGGACTTAGGAGCCCTCAATTTATGGACATTTATGATTGGGGTTGAAGTGCCCAAATTTCTATAACAATCTTTATTTTACAAACAAAATATCTCAAGAAGATTCTGAAGAAGCACAAAATGAAATATTTCAAACTAGCATGTACTCAAATTGTAATAGGATGTAGTCTTAGTTCTAATGATGAATATCCTATAGTGAATCAACTAGAGTACAAATCTATGATTGGATGTCTACTTTATCTAATAAGTACCAGACCAGATATCATGTATGCAGGAGGAGTTGTTGGAAAATTCCAATCCAATATGAAGGAATCACATCTTTACGCTACAAAAAGAATATTTAAATATCTCCAAGGATTCAAGGCTTTGGTCTATATGGTATCCTAAATATACAGATATCACCCTTCATGCATACATAGATGCAGATTAGGTTGGAAATGTTGATGACCAAAAAAGCACTAGTGGAGGTGCTTTTTATTTGGGATCACCATTAGTATCCTCATTCAGCAAGAAACAAAGTTCAATTTCCTTATCTATAGCAGAAGTGGAATATGTGGATGTTGCATCTTGCTACACACAACTACTCTGGATGATGCAAACATTACAAGATATTCAAATCACATGTTCTCCACCCATATTCATCCTATGTGATAATACAAGTGTTATTGGTATTTCGAAAAATCCAATCATGCACTCCACGACCAAGCACATACCCATTAAGTACATTTTCTACGAAAACAAGTGCTTGAACAAAAGTTTAAATTAGAGTATGTTCCCTCCAAAGACTAGGTTTCCGATGTATTTACCAAACCTCTTCCCAGAGAAGCATTTGAATATCTCAGACAAAATTTGGGAGTTCTTTCTGCCTCATCCTACTGCTAAAACCATTTTATTTTGACTCAGAGGAATCTTTCAGATACGCAGGTTTCATGAAGTAGAGTCACGTATATACGCGAGTCTCTATGACAATAGTAGCGTATGTGTTTTCTAAGAGAAAAATAGTGGGTCAGACTAAAAATCAATTTCTGACATGCCTGTTAAGTCTGATGTTGATGAGTTTTTTGATATGATTTTCTCATTAATTTTTATTTGATTGATAAGAATCCCTAGATAAATGAATTGTTGACAATTCATAGGTAGCACAAGTTGAGGGGGAGCATTAGCCTTCAAAGAAATTCTTCACTATTAGCATCATGGTTGCTAAATTAAGATATGGTCTCAGTTATTAATGTCATTTGATGAAAAGGTCATGTAAATCCCTATGGTGTAATAATATGTCTCTTTTTGTCATATTCTATCATGAATGAATCCTTTTGGACATATGATGTAATTTGTAACCCCACTATTCATCAGAAGGATGATGTAATAATTGAAATTTACAGTCATGTATGTACATTTGGTGTATCACCACTCGGTTGGGTGATTGATATATGTATGAGTTATTGGTGATAGGAAGGTCATACTCACATAAGTTTAGTTATAGAGTCATGTTATTATTTTGAAAAATATTTCTGTAGACACTGCATGTGCTCAGGAGGAGCATGGACAATATAGATGTTTCTAGGGGTAACATGGACATTATGGGTAGAATATCTTGGTCCCCCCATTTCCCTTGATGTTAAAGGGGGAGAGTATCTTGGTGTTGCTTGATATATCTAACAGATTCTACAACTTGAAGTGATCAACACCAATATGGTTTCCATCAGGTCCAAAGGGGGAGACTTTTGGCATTATTGTACATGTGTTCTCTTTGACGGAAACCCACTTATGGTTAGTTCATAAATGATAAAGGTCAACTCAATGTAACAGCTCTATTCAGAGGTAACAGAGTAATGGTATAGAAGCATAGGATGATGGGACAAGGGATTATTGATCGGAATCAAAAAAGTAACGAAAGAGAATGGTTTAAGTTGTATACAATGTCTACCCTATTCCAAGTCACGTATACATGCAAGTAGATAGAATAAAAGGAGCGTATATGTATGCACACAATTTCGCTAAAGGAAAAGTGCATATAGGATGGAAAATTAAGGATAATGAATACCAAGGGTCCATACCATGGTATTAGCCCATAATATTAAGCAAAATAATGGTTAATTGATCCCATCTAATAATACCATAGATTATAAGTGTGGTTTTGGTGCATGGTATTGACAAAGGTTCTAGTATATAAGGAAGAGAAGATCAAAGGGATAAGTGTGGAAGTGAAATGGTTTTTCATGAATACTTCTATGAAAATAGTTGTCATATTTATTCATGAAAAAACCCTCTCATATTCTATTAACAAGTTCTCAATTGAAGTTTCAAGTAATAAAAGAAATAGAAAAACCAACCCATGGTATGACAAATATTGTAAAAATGTGAGGAGAGCAATTAAGGAAGTTGTTGATGAATCTCTTAAAATTGGAAAGATAAAAATATACAAAGCCCTAACTAAAAGGAAGAAAACATAGTATATTCGTAAAAGACAAGAGAATCTCTTACACCTCCCTAAGGTAGCTCCTAAGAAATTCTGGAGGCAAATTCAAACTACGAAAACTAAAGATAATAATAAAATTGATTTACATGACTGGAATTCCTATCTTAAAAAGCTTTATGAATCTCCAAATAACGTGGATAAATTTGAAACCCTTCTCACAACTAAAGAAGTTTTCTCATTAGAAGACATTGATTTTGGGGTTAATCGCTTGGCTAATGGGAACGCTAAGGACATTGAAGGTTACCAGGTGAAAATATTAAAAATTGGAGGTCCTGTCCTCATCCCCCACATTGACAAGCTTTTCAATCAAGCAGTCAAGCAAGGGTTCCCTAAACCATGGACTGAAAGACTCATTATCCCTATTAGTGGGGATACAAAGAACCCCTCTAAGTATCAGACAGTTATGATCAACCCTCTCCTAGCCAAGTTATATGGTATTATTTTGGAAAGGAAGTTGAGCATATGGCTTGAAAGTGAAGGTAAGCAAGCTAAAGGCCAAGCGGCTTTTCAGAGCACTCAACAACAAACCACCTCATTACACTTAGGATCATTGCAGAGGAATGCCACAATAATAAATCCAATATATTTTGTTGCTTTGTGGAATTTAGAAAGGCTTTTGATACGGTTCCTAGAAACAACCTTTGGAACATATTAGAACAGCTAAAGGTTCCTTTTGATTTGAGAGCTACCACTATAAGTTTATATAAGAATGTAATTGCCAAGTTAAGAAGCAATGAGGGGTGGTCGACAGATATTAGGTGTAATATCGAAGTTAAACAAGGTTGCCCCCTCTCCCTTACCCTCTTTGGCATTTACATCGACAAGCTAGAAGGTTGTTTAGAGGAAGCAGGATGTGCTGCCACAATCTTAGCTGGGATAGTCATCCTCCTTCTTCTCTATGCTGACGATATTGTTCTTCTCGCAAGGTGCCCATCTAATCCTGATAAGTAAGTTATACCTCCTAAAGATTTCTGCTCTACCATGGGTATGATTGTTAACACTCATAAAAAAAAATTATGATTGTCAAATCCAAGAAGGACACTTGTGCTAATTTTATGTATGACAATAGTAACGTGGAGGAAGTGTCTTCCTACAAGTACCTAAGAATTTATATTCATCACAAGCTCAACTGGAACCATAGCATTGGGAAACGGATTAATGGCGGATGGAAAGCTTATTTTGGTCTTGAAAATAATTATAAAATGGAAAAAATCATAATGTGGGATAGAAAGAACTTCCTCTTTCAAACTTTAGTCACTCTGGTTATCTTATATGGATGTGAGGTTTGGGGTTGTAGCATCTCTAGAGAATCTTGGATAAAGATTGAGCAAATCCAGAAGCTTTTTATAACATATAACCTCAAAATTAAAAGCAACACACCCTATCCTATTCTCCTTATAGAAGTGGGTCTTTCCCCTATCGAGAGCCTAGCTATGATTAGGCTTCTATTGTACAAGCACAAACTGATGTAAGAGCTTCCAACACTCTTAATTGAATGAAGAGTCCAAAGCAGAGCAAAGAGAGGACATGGACTATCAAGCTAAATAAGGGGACTTTTCTATTTGAAAACGGAGAAAAAGATGGAATGGATAAGTCTCTTGAAGAGTTATTAATTATAATCCACCACATATGTATTTTGTAGCGAGATTTAGGGATTTAGATGAGTTATTCAAGGAAAGGATTGATCGTATCCCTTTAGTGATCCGATCCAATGTATTCTTATAAATAGTGAACCTACGCATACAATTAATAGATAGAAAGACAGATAGAATATATGTAAGCCTACAGGCAGAGTTGAAAGAGAAGCCACAACATTGAAGAATTGATGTGTGTGAGACTCAGGGTCTTAGATATGTAATTTTCTATTTATATTAATATATGGAGATGTTATTTCCTAACTGTGTCAGAATATCGAAGATTATTTCATAAATGATTTACAGTGAATTCGTAGGTTCTGTAATAAGTTGCAAGCAGAATTCTGAAGGACGCAGAGGAACAGAGTGATTAAGAGGAATCAAACTGGGTCATTGAATCCAATTGATGGACAGAGTGAACTTCTAAAGAAATAGTGAAGTGAGAATATGCAGTGGTGCCGAATGATTTGAAGAAATCATAACAGATTGTTGAACCCTTCGAAGGGTTGAGTAATGCTCTGGAAGGATGTTGGTTAATGGGGTTGTGAAGTTAATTGCAAGCGGGAATGAATTGAGCAACAGAAGAACAAAATATTGAAACCTAAAGAAAACCCCAAATCGCAGAAGAATTGAAGAAAGCGCGGAAAAGTTATAAGTAAAGGAAGCAAGAAGAGGAATAAAGAGTGAGGCACAGGTACTTCTAGATCTCATAAGATAAGTGGTCTAGATCATATCACATCATTAGATTAAGTCCCGTAGGTGTAAAATCTAGTTTATACTAAGGAATGACACAAAACATAGTCAGAATTGAGTTCTGGACTCGAAGTATTATAGAGAGAGGTCTAACCTATATTGGGTCCATAAGATTGGTGATTTGAAGTGGAACGATCTGGCCTGGAGGTTTAGCAAAATGTGATCACGTGAATAAATATCAATACTCAGATCATGAATCAGATCGACGGTCATGATTGGATCGCTAAATCGTAATCAGAGGAGTTAGGGCTGGCATTCAGTGGGAATGTTGATGTGCCAATAGCGATAAAGCGCTATTCGATGATTGGGAAAGTGGAGTTTAGAGAGCACAGAGGTAGTAGGCAATCCTGACGATAGTAGTTAATGCGATTTATAAACATTTGAAGTCTGACCTTATATGGTTCGGAGCAGGATTTCAATGGGTTTCCCTTTGCATTCCAAAATAGCAAGGCCAAATCATTTAATTAGAAATGTGGTGTTAATGATTCTGATAGTCGCGGAGATCAG
The DNA here is from genome assembly GCA_000404065.3 of Pinus taeda. NCBI lineage: Eukaryota > Viridiplantae > Streptophyta > Pinopsida > Pinales > Pinaceae > Pinus > Pinus taeda. The sequence continues at coordinate 178,614 of APFE031715516.1, read as the reverse complement.
AGTCGAAGGGTTAACGACCCATATGTGTGTTAAAGACCTATGAAAGGAGCCGATAACAATTGTGATAAGGTGCAACATCAAAATTTCTGCACGAACCATACACAGAGCGGAAAGGTATGGTTTATGCATATTTTCCTTTGTAATGGTTTATAAAGTGAAAGTATCCTGATAGAAGGTTTTATACGTTAAACGTATGTAAACAATGTATTAAGGGATAGTTTATATATGAGAGGTTAAAGTGTAGTTTGAAGGTTACGTGGGGTTTAGCAGTCTCGATAAGAAGGAGGAATGGAAAGGCTTTAATAAGGTCTCATACGAAGGATGTGAGAATTGATATAAGTCCTGAGAGGAGGTTTGGTGGGGTGATTGGGTTCCGATATAAAGGAACCAAGATAAAAGGGCCTTAACCATTTGATATTTATGAGATTCAGGTTTTGACTCCATTGCACAGTTAAATACCTGGGATAGTCGTGTTTATGCATTTTATGCATACTGTGGGTATGTGCGGGTCTTACCCTGCACCATTAGTGGTATCAGAGTAGAATTGAAATCAGAGCGAGAAATATTTCCTATGAAAAGGAGGTTTCACAGAGAAAAAGGTAATGTGCATAAGTAAAATGGATGAATGATAGAGACTATGACAAAAGACTATAAGGATAAATTTTGAAGTTTTGGAAGACTATAGTAGTTCTAGTAGAGGCTTGGAGTAGACAAGAACTGAGGATTCCTTGAGGGAAAGAGAAAGAAAGATTGCTTAATACAAGTTCTGAAGGAAAGAGGACCTGAGGGACAAAATAGAGGACAATCCATTCAAAGTGCAGAAGAATGGGTGAAACAAGGTCATGCTGAGATCTGGAAGGTGAGGTAATATGTTCTATTTTAAATTAAGAATGTATGTTTTTATACTAATGCACAAGTGACAACAAGAAAAGCTGTGAGAGAAGAACCAGATGTGTTCTTAAAAGCAGAGCAAGGAAAGCACTCTAAAGTGGAAGTGAACCTGAAAAATCCAACAAGAGATTGGACAGAGAGGATAGCTAAAGTGTTCTCAAGGGAGAGTGGGAGATTGCAGGAGCCTAGAAGGAGAAAAGGTGTTTCTCAAGAGGAGGTTCGAGATAGAGGACTGTGCTTACCAAAAGACTGAGTGAGGAAAGTTTAGTGAGGTAAGATAATTGTAAGGAAGACTTGTTGTTGCAAAGGCTTGTTACAGAGGAGTGAGGAGATCATGAAGAGAGAGGAGAAGAAGATGAATACTGATAATCATGGAAGAGGTTCAGAAAGAAGCCACAGTAGAAGGAAATATGCTAGAGTAAATGGGATGAGAATGAGTCAAGAAGAAATTGACAAAGAGGTCACTGAATTAAAAGAAAAACTCAATGCATTAAGGATAATGCTTGAGGAAAGCCAAAGACTAGGTTGGGTCTTGAGGAAGAAGCCAGTGGAATGGCTTGAGATGCAAAGAAGGATACAAAAAAAGAAAGTGAAGTGGTTGATGGAAAAACTCAAGGAAGTGGAGTTGGAAACAGAAATGGAAGAGTACATTTGTGAACCAGAACAAGGAGAAATTCTGGGAGAGACTGAATATGAAAACTTGAAGATTGAGACTTCAAGTGAGGCCAAAGGGTCACATGGGTTTAAAACTAACAATTTGTGTATGTATGCAGGTGAAATATGTAAAGAAGGACAATTGGCTGATATTGTCATGAAAAAGGAAGAAGACTAGCAGAATCTAAATTATGTTCTGGAAAAATATGAGATAGATAGATCTCATATACAGCTGGAGTAAGATGTGAAGCGACCAAGTGAGGGGCTTGATGATATTGAATAAGAGACTATCAAATAATTTTTGAATCATATGAATGATTTAGAACAGCAAGGAGATATGATGGCTGAACCATCAAGTGACACCATGGGGTCTTATATTTTTAAAATTGGTAGTTTGTATATGATAGCAGATATTGCGGGAGAAAAGATGCCATTTGAAGGTATCTTTAGAGGAGATGAAGATCTAGAAATAAAATGTGACAAAGAAAACTTTTCAAAAGAGAAGAAATTTCACTACATACAGAAGAAAAGGTTTATGGATGAGTTTATAGAAGCTGTCATGGAGATGAGGAATCATGATCTTATTATGATGATTGCAGAAAAAGAAGTTCACTACAGTGGACAAGAGCAGGAAGGCATCATTAGGATAGAAGGTATGGAAGAGATATTAACAGATAGTCTCATGAATTCTTTTGAGAGCTCAAATTAGCATACTGATGTGCTGACAGAGGAGAAAGAAACAGTGCAACAAACTGAATTGTTGCCAAAAAAAAACAAGGAACAAGAGCCTTATGTTTTTAATTTTAACAAGTGTTTTGTGAATGCAGGTTTTGGTGAAATTGCTGGAGGAGATTTTGCACAAGTGAACAACCAAATAAAAGTGAAAGAAGAGAAATCTATGGAAGAACTCAATCCATGGAATAAAGAAGTTAGTTTGCTGGAGAAAGTACTGAACAATCATGATTCAATCATGAAAGAGGGTAAGGATGATAAGGAGGCAGTCAGCATAGGAGTCACAGCAAGCATTCATGTAAGAGCAAGAAAACCAAGAGTTGAAGCAAACAAAGAAAAAGTTAGTATAAGGGACAACATAAAAGCAAGAAAAGTAGAAGTCAGCAAAGCAACCGAGGCAAAGGTTGAAGCAAGCAAAGCAAGAGTCAGCATAGAAGTCACAACAAGCAAGGCAAAGGTTGAAGAAAGTGCAAAAGAAGAAGAAAAAGTAAACCAACAACTACAAAGAGAAAGTAACCTACAAGAGTTGAAAGAATTAGTGGATAGCAACAACATGAAACAAAAAGGAGGAGGCAGAAAAATGAAGCAGAATATAAACCACTCCAAAGATGTACTGGAAACTCAGATTGAAGAAATGTGTGAGCCAGTGATGAAGAAGTCCAAATGGAGGAAAATGATAGCAACAGGAAGAACGATCAATTAGGACTTGAATCTGATTGATAAGAAGAAGAATATGGAGCAAAAGGCAGTAGAAGTACAGTAGCAACAAGGGAACAAAGCATGTGGATAGTTACAGAACAAAGTGTGGGATCCAAGAAGACCAAGATCAGAAGACACATGATCAGGACATCATGAATATTTTCTACTTTGGGAGTCTGATGCAGGAGAATCTGACACTCTTAATCGAACGAAGAGTCCAAAGCGGAGCAAAGAGAGGACATGGCCCATCAAGCTGAATAAGGCAACTTTTCTGTTTTAAAATGGAGAAAAAGATGGAATGGATAAGTCTCTCAAAGACTTATTAATTATAATTTGCCACATATGTATTCTATAGCGAGCTTTAGGGCTTCAGTTGACTGATTCAAGGAAAGGATTGATCGTATCCCTTGAATGATCTGATCCAATGTATTCTTGTAAATAGTGAAACTGCACATTCAATTAATAGATAGCAAGATAGATAGAATATATGTAAGCCTATGGGTAGAGTCGAAAGAGTGGCCACAACATTGAAGAACTGGCTTGTGTGAGACACAGTGTCTTAGATATTTAATTTGGTATTTATATTAATATATGGAGATGTTATTTTCTAACTGTGTCAGAATATTGAACATTATTTCATAAATGATTTACAGTGAATTCCTAGGTTCTGTAATAATTTGCAGGCATAATTTTGAAGGACGCGGAGGAATGGAGTGATTCAGAGGAATCACAAGGGTTCATTGAATCCAATTGATGGATAGAGTGAAGCTCTGAAGAAATAGTGAAGTGAGATTGTGCAGAGGTGCTCAATGGTTCAAAGAAATCGTAATGGATTGTTGAACCCTTCAAAGGGTCCAGTAATGCTCTGGAAGGACGTTGGTTAATGGAGTTGTGAAGTTAAATGCAAGCGGGAATGAATTGAGCAGTAGAAGAGCGGAAGATTGAAACCTAAAGAAGACCCCAAACCATAGAAGATTTGAGGAAAGCGCGGAAAAGTTCTAAGTAAAAGAAGCGAGAAGAGGAATGAAGAGTGAGGCACAGGTACTGTTAGATCTCATAAGATCAACGATCCAGATCATATCGCATCAACGGATTAAGTCCGTAGGTGTAAAATCTAGTTTATACTAAGTAATGGCACAAAACATAGTTGGAATTGAGTTCTGAACTTGAAGTATTACAAAGAGTGGTCTAATCTATATCGGGTCCATAAGAGTGGTGCTTTGAAGTGGAAGGATCCAGCCTAGACATTTATCAGAATGCGATCGCGTGACTAAATCTCAATCGTCCGATTGTGATTTAGATCAACGGTCATGATTGGATCACTAAATCGTAATCGAAGGAGTTAGGGCTGGCAGTCAATGGGAATGTCAATGCGCTAATAGTGATAAAGCCCTAGTCGGCAATCAGGCAAGTGGAATTTAGAGAGCACGGAGGTAGTAGGTAGACCTGACGACAGTTGTTAATGTCACTTATAAACATTTGAAGTCCGACCTTATATGGTTCAGAGTGGGATTTCAATGGAGTTCCCTTTGCATTCCAGAATAGCGAGGCCTAGTCATTTAATTGGAAATGTGGTGTTAAAAATTCCGATAGTTGTGGAGATTGGAGTCAGAGGGTTAACGAGACAGATGTGTGGTAAAGACCTGCTAAAGGAGCTAATAATGATTGTGATTAGGTGCAACATCAAAATTTGTGCAAGAACCATACAAAGAGCGAGAAGGTATGGTTTATGCATATATTCCTTTGTAATGGTTTATAAAGTGAAAATAGCCCAATTGAAGGTTTTATACGTTAAACGTATGTAAACGATGTATTAAAGGGAAAGCTTATATATGAGAGGTTAAAGTTTGGTTTAAAGGTTACGAGGGGTTTAGCAGTCCTGATAAGAAGGATGAATGGAAAGTATTTAATAAGGTCTCATACGAAGGCTGTGAGAATTGATATAAGTCCCGATAGGAGGTTTGGTGGGGTGATTGGGTTCCGATATAAAAGAACCAAGATAAAAGGTCCTTAACCATTTGACATTTGTTAGATTGAGGTTTTGACTCCATTGCAAAGTTAAATACCTGGGACAGTCATGTTTATGCCTTTTATGCATACTATGGGTATGTGCATGTCTTTACGTGCACCGAAAACTCAATAACATAGCATACCATAGACTTCCTAAGCTAGCTTTAAATTCCAGCCAAAACCACCTAAGGCTCAGATGAGGTTGGTATAAAGACACCGGGGCCTAGTTAAACCACTTGGAGATCGACAAGAATGTTGCATTGCAAAACCTTAATAACATTAAAAATATTGTTACTTCTAAGGTCAAAGAAAAAATGTGGTGTGTGAAATATTTAACAACTAAAATAAAATTAAGATATTATAAGGAGGTCATCAACCCCACCCTAGAAGATAAAAAGTATCTTTCTGTTTAACTAGCTCAAAGAAGAAAATTAATATAGTCAAGATTAGAACAAACTCTCATGAACTCCATAGTGAAATGGGTCGTTGGGTAGTTCCTAAAACACCATGGATGGAAAGCTTCTGCCATCTCTGTGAGAGTACATACATCGAGGATGAAAATGATTTCCTCTTAAAGTGCCCCATGTACAACCATATTAGATCTCAGTTTCAAAATATTTGTTGCAATACTAACCTTCCTAGCCCTTTACGTTGTCAAAATTACAGTGAGCTCGGGAGGCTTCTCTCCAAGTTTTTTGAGCGTAGGAATAAAATCTTAAATCAAACTAAATAATTCGTTTCTTTAGGTCCGATAGACCAAAGTTTGGTCTCAATAGACGTTAACCACCATCATCATCAATAATACATTTCTTTTAATAATTTAAAATATGCTTTTAAATACATAAATAAATTCAATATTTTAAGATATCATTCATACATTCAAACTATATAAACTACACCATTCAAACTTTTAACAAATTTATTTTAAATTTTAAATTAAATAAAAAATATATTTCAAACCCATAAAAAAACTTCGAAATAAAAATAAAAGTTCACCAATACTATTTTCAAATTCTCATAAATGGAAGTCTTAAAATTATAAAGTTGAAATTTTTTACTTTAATAAATTACAAATAAAAAGAATATACCTGAAATTAATGAAAACACTTAAAAAGTAGGCGCCCAAAGAAGATAAATAATAATAATTTAGTTAAATATTTGAATTAGGGGCTCCTCCAAATTACAAGAGCTTCAAAAGATGTGATTGCTTAAAAGTCATGTAAAGCTTAATCTCTGCCAAACACGTGGAAACAAGATCGAAGCCATCAACCCTATGCTACACAGTTAGTTATAAAGTAATATCTATAAGAAAATTATCTGCATGATTGATGTTCGTAAAATTGTATGAACGTCCTGCAATGTAGGTTTTAGAATTCATATATAATTTATTTTGATCGATATGTTGTATTGGAAAAGGGAAACCACTCCACTTTTTATGACACAAGTTTGATTTTTACCCATTTATGTTTCATTATTTATGTTTGACCCTTACCAACTTTGGAAAATGTTATATATTTCTAAATAATTCACGTTCTTTATGAATGTTTTGAAAAATGATATATCTATTATTATGTTGAGATTCTCATAATATTTTAATGCAAATTTATACTTTTGTAATTGAATAATGGTCGAATACCTATAAGTCAAATTGATTGGAAATGAAATGATGGCATGGTTTTTCTTGTTTTAGGTGTGTGGTCGGGTAAGTTGTGCACAACAAAGAATTTTCTGAATGGAGTTCAGTTGTTAGGGTGTCTTCCAGAAATATCTTTTGGTTGGCATGTACATAATCATGCACTTGAGATCACATATATAATATCCATGAATTAAATATTAAAAATTAAATGTAAAGGTATAGTAAGTTTTTAATACATTAGAAGAATAAGTTAAAAAAAATATTATTTAATTGTTAATAAATATGAAAAGATAAAATTGAGTAAATAATATATATTATATATAATAATTATCTAATGTTATTGTTTATACATAATTATTATATTAGATTGTTATTTGTTTTTTTTTTAATAAGATAAAGAATCTCTATTTCTTAGTGATTTGGCTTTTAAAGTTTATTGAGGTGTATATATTTTACTTTCTTTCTAATAGTGAGAGGAAAAAAAAAGATATGAGAGTTGTCATTTTAAGAGCTTAATAATTTAACACTTAAATTTTTATGTGGTGGGAGTTTTATACATTAATTTGGTGTGACTTGAACATGACCTTAAAATTAAAATATTATCATTATTATTATAAAATGGTATATTATAAACAATTTAAAAAATAAAATATTTTCCAATACATAAATTAAGAGTATGAAAATGTTAGTAATTACAAAAAAACTCATTATTCTAGAGTAAATTAATAAAATTAAATATTTTAAAGGTAGGAACTAATTATTATGGCTTTAGTATTAAAACAAGTGTTGCATGGGTTCCTAGTCTTTAGGAGAGATGTTAGAAAATACATAATAAATAGTCAAATTTGATATGACTAAGTAACCAATGTTCTTTGTCAAAAGTAAGAAAAACGTTATCTACTCATAGAACCTGTAAAGGAGAATTCAATCATTTTTCTTAAAAGCAATAAGAAATCAAAATATTATGAAGCACAATTTGGTATTCGATTGCTAGTAGTTTATAATGTTATGTTAATGTTATATGCATTAGATACATTGAATTTGGAATATGAATTACTAAATTTAAATTTAATTATCAATAATTATTAGGTGAATGTAAGGATTAATCTCCATGGAATATTTTTAATAATAGTTAGGATAGAGAATTGATATTTATCACAAAGGTAATTATTCCATTTTTTCCAATTTAATGAAAAAAATGCCATATCCATAAGTGCCACCTAATTCTTATTGTTTATTGGTTATTTGTTTTTTATTGTGTTTTTCTTGTGACATAATTTTCTAAATGTATATATATTTATCTCATATATTAATTTGTTTCATAATAGAAATATTAATAATAATTTAAAATAAGTTTAAAATTTAGTTAATTTTTATGATTTTTTAATCTTGAAACTTGTGAAATGTATCAAGGGGATATGTGTTTTTTATTCATACTATGAATGGATGTTCATCCCATTTACCAAAATTTAAGTTTTAGGGACGTGGTAATATCTATAATGTTGTCAAGTTATTTACAATATTAGTTTTAGGTAAGAAAAGACAATATAATTATTTTTAATTTTTTTATTGTAATTTTATTAAACTTTGCATAAAAACATCACTTCTCTATGCCAATTATATATATATATATATATATATATATATATATATATATATATATATATATCAAAAACATACACTTGAACATAATCGCACATAGTGAACCACATTAGTAAATGTGGTTGACTAATTTTGTGAAGTTGCAATGCGACGTTGGATAAATTGCAATGTAATGTAACATTGAAACAATGATTGTCACATTACAAAAAAGTTTGATCATGGTAAACAATTTTAGCAATGAATATGAATGTTTACTTTGTTGGACTTTATTGGCTAATGTGGTTGGCTAGGTTTCACTATTAACATTAATCAATCAAATCCATAGGAAATTATGTTTTCACTAAAGCTAGAGAGTGTTGGTTGTCAAATATAGTCAACAAATATAGTTGAACATAGACAACCACATTAGTAAATGTGGTTGGCTAATTTTGTAATTTCACAATGTGACATTGGATAAATTGCAATGTAATGCAAGATTTTGACAGTGATTGTCACATTGCAACAATGTTTGTTCACAATGAGATGTTGGATAAATTTATGTACCATTCCATTGTCACAACATGTTTGATTATGAATATTAATTACTAATATTAATAGGTTATTATGTTTGACTGAAGTTAAATATGGTGACTATCAAGGTTAATTTTCTTTGTCTATGGTTATCACATGATTTAACATAGTCTTGGAATTATGGTATATTTGTCGTCCTTGATGCCAACACACTTATAGGCCTGTTCAAAAATGATAAAGGGAAACTCAATGTAACAAGTCTATTTAGAGGTAACAGAGTAATGGTACAAAAGAACAGGATGATGGGACAAAAGATTACTATTTAGAATCAAGAAAGTAATGAAAGAGAATGATTTAAGTTGTATATATTAGTTACCCTAGCCCAAATCACATGTACATAGAATAAAAGGAGCGTATACATATGCACACAATTTCACAGAAAAAAATCGTGTATAGGATGGAAAATTAAGGTTAAAGAATACCAAGGGTCCATAACATGGTATTAGCCAACAATATTGAGCGAAATAATGGCTACTATATCCCATCTAAGGATAGGATAGATTTTAAGTGTGGTTTTGGTGCATGGTATCGACAAAGGCTCTAATATATAAGGAAGAGAAGATAAAATGGCTAAGTGTGCAAGTGAAAGGGTTTTTCATGAATACTTCTATCTAAAGTATATTTTGTGTTGAAAAGGCTATTATTATGATATAGATTTAAAATATCTTGTGCACCCTTGGATACAATGTTGGATTAGGATCATGAGACCTGAAATGACTTATCACTATATGATTTGATAATGGATAGGCTAGATGTAAGTGTTGACACATATTCTATCATTTAAATGTTATGATATGTGTATATCAGAAGTCTTGAAAATTTGTGAAGATATAAGTCAATATTTGCAGATCTATATGCAGTTTCACCTCGGTGAAGGCGTGCATATATGCAGGTTCAACACTTCCAAGTAGCGTGTGCAGAGGAAGGGCTTGTTGATCAGAGATGGTTGATCTATATTATCAGTTTTGTTGTTTTAGTACTATTTGTCAATGACATCTTCATTAGATCTTAAAGTAAAATTGATTCTGTAAGGAGATTGAGTCTAGTTGATTGATTGATTGAGTAAGAAGGGTGATCTTTGTTGCTATCTTTTTACAACTCTGTAACATGGCAATATATCTTTAGAATGTCTTTGGGTAGTAACGTTTTAGGTTCATAAGTTTTATGATTCGATATGTTTAGAGGTATACACAGGTTGGTTTAGAGAAAGTAGTGTATCACGCAGGATGGCCTCATTGAAGTAGTGTATACATTCTGATATATGATTTTTGAGCTTGCAATTGATTATGGTTGTTGACGCAATGTTGAGGGTTCAACTCTGTGTTCAGGGTTCATCTCTGTGTTTTGGTCTGATTTTTTCTTCAGATTTGATTGGGTTTTAGTGATTGGTTGATGCAGTAGTATTTAATGGTTGTGGTGATTAATTTTGAGCTTCAATGTTACTGATGGGTCCAATATGAAAATTTGATGAAACATGGCCTACAAATTGTGTTGGTGTGTACCAGGAGTATCCAGTCTGAAAATTTATGAAGGTGGTCCCTAGAGGAAGAGTGAAGGTGGTAGCCTTTTGTAGGTCAGTGCTTATGTACTGGTTAACTTATCAGCTAGTACAAGAGCTAGGGGGTTGGATCTCCCTTCTAATAGAAGCTGGAAAAAGAGTGAAGGTTGTAGCCTTCAACAGGTAGATGCCTGTGTACTAGAAAAAGTCTACACTAGTACAAAACTTGTAAAAAAAAATTATAATAAGAATATTGAAGACTGAGATGACAACAATGGTGGTTTTTCCCACATTGGGTTTCCACCTGAAAAATCCTAGTGTTCATGTGTGTTTCCTATACGTGTTGATTTATCCTGTTTTTACTGCATCTGTTTAATTCTTAGTAAATCCCTCACACTCCTCCCCCCCCCGCTGCCCCCACCCTCCCCTCTTTTGTATTTTCCCAACAATTGGTATCAGAGCAGGTCCTTCAGAAGAAGCTTAATCACTTGAAGGAATATCTATCAAGATGAGCAATCACGAAGGAATGGGATCTATGGGACCAACAATCTTCAACGAAAATAACTTAACATATTGGAAGATAAGAACCAGAGCCAACATTCAGTGACTTGGAGCTGATGTTTGGGAAATTGTGGAAGGAGGATACCAATATCTAACAGTAGTCCCCGCAGATCTAGAGAAAAGAAATGATATGAAACCAATGCCAAAGTTGTCAATGCATTATTGGGAAGTCTATCAGAAACAAAAATTTTCAAAGTCATGCAGCTCAACATAGCCAAATAAATATGGGACAAAATCATTCAGAGCTACGAAGGAGACCCCCAGGTAAAATGTGCTAAGCTCCAAACTCTTATAATTCATTATGAAACTCTCAATATGCATAGTGATGGAAGTATTAGTAGTTTGTTATGAAACCAGCTCACAAAAAGATAGAAAAGATAGATCAACGCCTTAGAATTCGGCCTCTTTGAGGGGGAAACCTCCTTTACATTACATAAATGAACAATTCTTGGATGATACAAATGAAAATACCTTGTTTCTATATATAAGAGTTTAAGGGGTCATAATATAATCAAAGCTGACATAACAATAATAACTTAAGGGCACAATAATAATAGTAGTGGGCTTCTATGGGGCACAATAGTAACAATATGGGCACTATATGGGTACATTAATATAATAAAGGGTTTGTACTAATAACAATAAGTGGTTACACTAGTAGTATAGGGGCCTAAGATGCCCCTCTCCTTCAAAAAGTGTTGTCCTCAACGCTTGAGTAGTTCTTAATGCTTCTTTATAAAATTCTTGTCCTTCCATGTGGAATCTTTAGTAGGTAAGATCTTCCACTTGATGAGATACTCTAAAATTGATCGATTTAGTAGCTGTTGGGTTATTGTTTCTGTGACTACTCTAGGTTCCAATATGATTTTTCCTTCCTCTTCAATTTTTGGCAATATTCTTTGAATTGGGATCTTCTGCAACTCTTGAATAAGTGACCATACTTCTTCATCCTTCTTCCATTCATCCCTTGCTTTGTTTATCCAATTTGGTTGGATAATAGAAATAGCACAAAATAATGCTTCCACATCCTCATCCTTTCTTGAGAGTGCATCTGCAACAAAATTTTTCTTCCATTTTCT
>APFE031715516.1:140852-154435 GCA_000404065.3 Pinus taeda | reverse complement strand
AAATGTTGTCCCATTCCTGTTCTCAACCAGGGATGGTCGACTGAAGAATAGATCAAGAGACACCTCAAAGAAGCAGACTCAGGCTTACTTCCCTTGAACAAAAGCATGGCTCAATGATGACTATGTGGCAGCATATGATACTTTTGTATAAGTTCGTCATGTAGGAGGCACGGATGAATTCTCCATATCATTGGAACAGATAACCAGTCGGAGGAGAAATTACTTAATAACAAGGTTAAGGCATACCTAAGTCAAAGTAAATCCCACCGAAAATGGAGGAGAGACTTTATTTTGAGTGATTTGTTCAAGGGAAACACAACTGACTCTAGCTACCAACAATATATGGAAATGTTGTCCCATTCCTGTTCTTTTTGGAATATATTATTTTTTTTCTTTTTATTTAAGCTGGAAAAAGAATAAAAGAATGCTATATTACAATGGAAAGAATGAGTGTTAGTGAAACAGATGATCTAGTTCCTGGGATGGGAACAATTCTATGCTGAATGCAAGGAGGAAAAACTAGTCAAGGACACTCAATGGGATGTTCCTTCCATGGGTCAAAGGGTGTGTCAAGTTGTAGAAACTAAGGGATTGCAAGTTTGATTTTGCAGAAGACATGGTCAAAAAGTGGCTTAAACACGAGTCCAAGTGATGTTTGATCAAGGCCAAAAGGTGCAAATAGTCAAAATGCAATGCAGTAGTACAACTCAACACAAAGGAGCCTCTATAGTATAAGGCTAGAATGAAGCAAAAAAGCAAAGAGGAATGAGTCTTCAATGCACAAGTCATTGTGAGACTAAAGAGGACTCCCAAACCTACTCAATATAACAACATGGGCAACAAATTTCAGTGAGGTGCTAACTATGATGCTCATGTAAAGGATGGCTCTACCATCATGTCATGATTTAAAAATCGGCGAGTGAACATGGTTTACTAACCATAACATGATGGGATCGACCCTATGGCAAGTGTATCGATAAATGGAGGCTAGTATGCAAGATGCGACGAAAAAAATGGTTTCCCTAACCTGTATGCCAGTGAGTAAACGATACCTGCCATGATGGGTCAGCTTTCATGGAGTCGATATGAAATTTTGAAGAAGCATCCAAAATGCCCTAAAAAAAAACTATTCCTGACAATCCAAGCTCACAGGTTAAAAGATTCATGAGACATAAAAAATAAAAAAATCAAGTTTTGAAAAACTTTGACAATTTCAAAGCTTATAAAATGACATTTTGACTCACCATTTGGGTCATTTGTGTTGAGAGAAAAAGTTGTGGAGAAAAAGGAGAAAACTTGCCCCAAAAAGAATTGGACCGTTCAAATTAGATGAAAATCATCATGTAACCCTCAATTCAAGCTTGCATTACTTTGTGATTGTTTTTAGAAATTTTCATTAAGGATTGACTGTAGTAATTTATGTTAAAAATTCCAGTGCAGCGTATACGCGGGTTGGATGTTATCAACCTACGTATAGGATGGCCCTACATGTGACTATGTGTAAAGGGAACCTGTGTATATGCGGTTTCAAATTTAAATACAAAAATCTAATGGCTAAAACTTGATTTTTTTCAGGATGACAATCACATGGAGAGAGAGGGAACATACCATAATTGATAATGAAGTTATGAATGATCAACAGGAACTAGATGCATTGAGGGGATATAGCTTGTTGAAATTTTTCAAAATGCCCAACATGAAAGCCAACACTTGTCTTCTTGAAATGTTAATCCATTATTGGAGTGTCGACAATGATGCATTTATGATTGATCAGATGCCTTTGAAAAAAGAGGTGGAAGATATTTACTTTATCACTAGCCTCTCTTAGAGAGCAAAAGTAGTACATTCGATGGGCCAAACACGAGCTAGTCTTTCAGTGGAAAACTACATACATATATACTGCCCTCGGCATCCAGAAAAAATTGGAACTCAGATTCTAATAAACACGTGGAGAGCTTGTCCCTGAGGATCTTATTGTTCACCATAGCTAGGATAAACAGATCAGCCTCATTGCACCAAGCATCATAAGTATCTATGAGCTTGGTCGTGGAGTGTCTCACTACTATTTTTCACTAATGTACACCTCTTCTTACCAATATGAAGAGCCAGTTGTCCTCTCTTTAGAAAGGGCAGACAAAAAATTTCAGATATGGGACCATTTTATGCTCCTTCTTCTTCGACAAGGTGCCCGGGCTACGCCCCAATGTATCACTCTCTATCAGGAGCCCCCGAGATCCTCAGATGGGTAGGTGGGCCGATCTGATGAAACGTCTTGGAGGCGAGGACATGCCGAGGACTACATTTGATGATGAGTTCTTCTCTTGGTGGGAAAAACAAATCATCGTTGTGGACGACCATCCCTATGCTAGCATGGATTTTTAGGGAGATCCAAACTTGGTGATGCCACCAAACGTAGCGTGGGGAGAGATAGGTAACAATTTCTTACGTTTTTATCAATTTTTAAGATTTTTTTTTTTTAAATAAAAATATTTTTAATGGGACTAAAATACTGACATAATGATCATGTTCCGGATGTGGATTCGGTAAGACCAAATGAATTTCTGTGGCACAGGTGTCACGGAAGAGGTGCCAAAGAGGCGGTTGGTAAGACAGAGAGGGTCTTATATGCAGTCCAAGGGAACCTAGTGAGATTGACTCACGAGGTACCGATGGTGGCCATAGAAGACCTACCTAAGGAGATGCAGTGACGCGTGGTAGGAGTACCACAAGACTGGGTTCACATCCTTCAACATGTGGCTAATGCAGTGGCCACTTTCTTAGCCATTCATCGTGAGTCGGGTCAATAGATAGACTGGACATGATTATGGGCATTTAGTCCCAATTTTTTATATTATTTTGAAACATTTTATGTACACACGGGCAGTTTTATGATATAGATATATAGTTCCAAATTTTTTATGTTTATTTTTATCTTGATGATTGATTGATATGTCAATCTAATGCTTGATTAGTGATAGAATCCATTAATGCATTTTCATATCGTGGAATGTGCAAATAAGTAATATAAACAAATGATCGTTGCAACACCCTCACTCTAAAAAAATGGCGATATAAATAAGGATCCCGAACCTGATAAATGTTATTTAATTGTGACACTACCAGCTATGAGTTAAGATATACTACCAACAAGTCAATTCCATAAGAAATAGCTTCAGATAGTAAATTAATTGCGACAACATATTCGGCAATATTATTTGACGCATAATCAATACATACTCCCCTTGAAACCATCAACTAACCAGATGGATAATAAATCACTGAAGCTATGGAAGCGAGATTCCAAGTGTGTTGACTACCACCATCGTCGAATTTGTAATAGACCAAGTAATCCATCAACACCTACCAAAGCAGATCAAAAAGAGTCGATACCACAAAAATTCCCGATAAAATATATACAAAAAATACAAAATGTATAAAGAAGCCATTGCTCGGCCATAACCTAAGAAAAGTACTTCTTGAGGAAGAGCTCATTTTGGGGCTTCACCAACTTGTTCCCTTCAAAATCGACTAATTCATAAGCCCCTTTTCCTAAAACTTGTTTCACTATAAAGGGACCATACCACATAGACTTGAATTTACCTACCCACAAGGCATTTTTATCATGATCATAGACCAAGACAAGGTCACCTTCAGAAAATACTCGAGGAGGGCAACTTTATCATATTGAATTTTAACCCTTTTTTATGAGCGTCGTTAATTATGGCTGCATCACGACGCTGCTCATTGAGATGTTCCAAATGATCGAGGCGCTCTTCGAGACTAGAGGTCTCTAGAAGAAGCTCAACAGCTAGCTTAAGGGATGGAATTTTGCACTTAATAGGAAAAATAGATTCCAACCTGTAAACTGACTAAATAGGTGTAAAATTGGTGGCAGTCTTTACCAAGGTTTAGTATGCGTAGAGAGTTGGATACAACATGATATGCCAATTGGAGTGATTTTTGTTAATTTTCCTTTGTAGGATCATCTTGAGGGACTTCTTCATGACTTCGACTTGCCCATTGGCCTGAGGATAATATGGAGACGAATGGTCCTGCCAGAAGCCCAACTTAAGAGCCAATTTGGTCATCAGTTGTTTCTAGAAATGATTGCCATGTTGAGTGACAATCTCTCTCGGGATACCAAAACATGAAATAATCTAATTGAAGAGGAACAATGTTGTTGCCTCACTATCATTTTTATAAGTAGGCATGGCCTTACCCCACTTTGTAAAGTATTTTATGGCCACTATAATGTACTTGTGATTCGATGCTGAAGGCAGATTACAGGTAGTAATGTCAATACCCCACTTTGTAAAAGGACCGACAGTGATAACAGGGAAAAGAGGAGCTACATGCATGTACATCTTTCGAGTATAGACTTGACAAGGGTGGCAACATTTGACTGCTTCATTACAATCTTTGAAAATTGAAAGCCAAAAGTAGCTGACACGTAATATTTTATAGGCTATTGCAAGCCCAGATAAATGATCACCACAAGCTCCACTGTAGCAATCATTGAGCACAGACTCTGCTTCCTCTAAGGTTAAAGAACGCCTAAGGATTGAATCAACCCCTCGATGATATAATGTATCACCAATGATAACATAGTTCTTAGCGAGGTGACGTAATTTTCGACGTTCATCCTTAGAGGAAGTAGGAGGGAACTTCGAAGTCTGGAGATAGATGATGATATGTCCATACTAGGGATCTTGTGAAGAGATGAGGAATATATGTTGTTTGGGAAGCATTCCTCATAAACAATATCTTCTTCGCAAGGTAGCTCGGAAATTAATTCCACAAAAACCAATGATTTATTAGACTTGGCTGACAAGAACTCGAGATCGAATTCTTGTAGAATAACAATCCATCGATTGTATTTGCCCCTAATCACTCGCCTACTCAGGAAAAATTGGAAAGAATTGACGACCTCTAAGACAAACATTTTGCATATCAGAATATAATCACGAAGCTGTTGGACAACATGGACATCTACCAAGGCCAATTTCTCAACTGGAGAATAGCGTAGTTCAGGGCCTACCAAGCCTCCACTCAAGTAGTAAATCACATGCTCCATGGGAGCATCATCTTCCTGAACCAGAACCATACCTATGGTTGATTCTGTGGCTACAAGATATAAAAGGAAATCTCTACCATAATCTAGTGGACTCAAAAGTGGGGTAGAGGTTACTGCCTGCTTCAAGGCATCAAAATATCATTATGCAAATTCATCCCATAAAAACGGAACTCCTTTCCTTAGAAAATGTATAAATCCTTTAGTTATCTTGGCATAGTTTGCTATAAACTGTCTCAAGAAATTTTCCTTCCCCTGAAGACTTTGAATTTGTTGGATGGAAGACGGGGGAGGCAACTGAATTATTGCCTCTACCTTGAAGGGATCAACTCGAATCCCTTAAGTTGATACAATGAACCCTAACAATCGACCAGGTATAACCACAAAAACAAGCTTATTCGGAGTCAACCGGATCTTGTAAAATCAACATCTCTTAAAAACTAAGAGAAGTTGTCTAGGATGATCGATTCTCTTTCGAGAATGAGAAGCTAAATCATCCAACTATGCTTCGATGACATGCTTTATGTCATGGAAAGCATAAGACATGGCCCGTTGAAACATAGCTCCAACATTTTTAAGACCAAAAGGCATCTTTTTGTATTAAAAGGTACCCCAAGGACAAATGTAAGTTGTCTTATGCTGGTCTTCTGGATGGATAGATATTTGATTATAACCAGAGAATCCATCCATGAAGGATAAAATATCATTACCCTCGCATACATCAACTATCTGATCAATAAACAGTGTGGAGTAATTGTCTTTTGGACAAGCTTTGTTCAAATCCCTAAAGTCAATGCAGACACACATTGTTCCTTTTTTTTAATCAACTGGGACTGGATTAGAAACCCAATCCATTAGAGGAACGGGGTATATCAAACCTGCCCTGAGCAACTTTTCTACTTCAGCTTTAATAGCTGCTGCTTTCCTAGGATTGGCAGGCCGATGCTGCTAATAAATCGACTTAGCGTTTTCATATGTCTTGATCTCATGCTTAACAATGGATGGATCAATACCAAGAATTTCTTCATAAGGCCAAGCAAATACATCCTGAAACTATTTAAAGAGGTTGGTGCAAATTTGAATCTCTTCAGGGGAACACTCGGCTCCAATGAAGACATTTTCTATCAAATTAGGGTTCCTAGAAATGTTTATGGGTATGGTTTTTGAAATAACTAACATATTACCTTCGGCACATATGTGTGTTGGAGCCAAAGGGTTTGAAACCATACAAAGATCTCTAGTAAGAAGATTGGAGAACCTAGATTTGAATTACTGCAATGGGGGAAGAAAATATGAACGATGGTGTAAATCTTCCCATAGTCGATCTGCAGCAATCATTGCTTCTAGAATTGCTTCCTCAAATGTAAAACCGTATCTAATAAATCCATAGCAAAAGTAGAGTCAAGCATCCAAGCTGGAGCCACATCACCATCTAATTGCTCCTCTAAAAAAGGAGTAGGATGGTCATCTGCAGAGTTAATGATATATTGATATCTAAGCTCTATTGTAGATAGGGAATTCCATTCCACCAACTTGCCCTTCATCTAATGTGGTTGTAGGCAAACGCAAGGTCCAAGGGTCTGAAAAATAACAATTCCGCAAGAACTCTTCCCGGGAATACTCTTTGGAGGACGAAATGGCATTGATTCTAGCTATAAGAGTGGAAAGATCAAACGTACCCATCAATGAAGAGTACATCCCATCTCCTAAATTCTTGATATGTTGTTGGGGCTATCCACCAATGCAATGGTAGAATCTGAAGCTGTACGAGGGTGAACTGGAGAATAATCCAATTGATCAATTTTAGCAATTCTCCCCTCATGAGGAAAGCAAAGGACACGAAACAGAGTTGAAACTATGGCATCCATTTCATAAATCCAATTCCTTCCTAAGAGGAGATTATAATCTAGATTGGCATCAATGATTTCTACTTCGATATTAACAACCTTTCCTCCAACACATATAGGAAAGGTTAGGATAATCCCATGTGGCCTATGAGAATGTCCGTCAAATGTTGTCAAGAGAGTGGGTGAAGGAACGGCTGAAAGCAATCCAGTGGCCTTCCAACATGACATAGACATTATGCATGTGGAAGCTCCCTCATCTATAACTATTTGAAAAATATGAATTTTTTGGTAAGTAGACTTTATTTGAAAAGACATATGATGAGGAAGTCTCTTTTTGACATTGAGCATATCAAAAGTGTGGAGTAAAGAATTGTTTGGATCAACTACCCCAATCGCTGAAATCAAAGCACTTCATTAAGCAGGACACAACTCAAGTACCTCGAAATAAGACATAGCACAAGGATGTTGAGCCAGATCTTCTACAATGGAGTAGTTATGGGTTTCCCTAGCATTAGGGTTAATAGTTGCGTGCTTGGTGGAACCTTTCGGTATCTGAGGTATAGACTCGAAAGAGGGTCACTCAATATGAAGTGGATCCGTAGTTCTGGGAACAGATTTATCCTTAGATGTTTCTCCTTAACCATAATCATGTGATTGTGTAGCCACATTGACATTAGAACTCATCATGAAAACATTTCAGGAATTGTCCCCTTCCTGGTTGCCCCCTGTAGAGGTACCAGGGTTTGAGTTCACGCCAGCAAGTAACTGCTACCCTTGGGGGAAAGGGTTAGTTCAGACAGCTTGGCAGCTAGAAGACCCTTGCTGCACCAACAAGCGCTAAGCATCTTGAATTTTCGGGCAGAGATG
The DNA here is from genome assembly GCA_000404065.3 of Pinus taeda. Taxonomy (NCBI): domain Eukaryota; kingdom Viridiplantae; phylum Streptophyta; class Pinopsida; order Pinales; family Pinaceae; genus Pinus; species Pinus taeda. The sequence goes on along the minus strand of APFE031715516.1, from coordinate 146,650 downwards.
AGTCAAATGATCTCCATTGCATAACTTGCATGGAAATTTAACTTTCTTCTTAAACTCTTTTCCACCCTCACTAGCACCATTGTCGGGCTTGTTCGCATTACTCTTCACATCCTGATTCTTCTTTTTACATCGTCCCTTCTTCTTCCCATTGGATTGTTGATTTCCTTTGGGGTTAGAGGCCTAAAAAACATTTATGGCAGAAGGTCGGGAAGGCGAAGGAGTAGACAGTGCAGCCTGATTAGAAGAAGCAGTTTGTAGAGGCAACCACTGGAATTGGTTCAAAAGGTTCACCACATTTGCATCAATCGATCAAACTATACCATCAGTGTGAGGGCTTCACTTCGGTTTGGCTACATCAACCATGGATCTAGGAGCATCAGGAAAGATTTTTTGAAGATTCCCAGACTGAGAATATATTAGTTCTAAATGTTGGGCGCGAAAGGTAGCCTGCTCTTCAGAATAAACGCCAGACATAGAAACATCCTTGGAGATCTCAGGTTGTAATAATCTTAAAAACCATTCGAGACTGAATTCAGGTCAAATTTCGGCTTTGATAAGCCTTTTTCTCCGTCTCCATTCCTGGATATGGTCCAAAATGTGAGTAGTCATGTCCTGATGAAAATTGGCCAGAAGCTCAATTTCGGCTTCATAACGGATAGACAACTAAAAATGGTTTAGGAAAATGTTAGTCAAATCAACAAAAGAAGTAAAGGTGTCCCCTGGAAACTCTATATACCACTTAGCTGCATTCCCTATTAAGGTGCACATAAATAATCTCAGACCAATCGAATCATCGATTAGGGAGTTAGATGAACACCATAAATGGAACGTGGTTACATGGTTGCCTAGGTCTTCACCACTCTTCCCTTCGAATTTTGGAATATCCAATGGAAATTTGGTTGGGACTAGAGGCCAAACCGAATTGTATCTAATTGGATCGTTCATCAACTTAGTCAAGTCTAGTAGATTAAGCGTGGCTAGAAAAGGAAGTCATGGAGGACCTTGGGGATTCCACCCAGATGGGATAGGGTTCCAAAAAGTATGAAAATAATGACCTGGATTCTGAAAGGCACCAGGTTGCCCGACGTAACTGGTATAACCTAGTGAACCAAAAGGTGACCCTTGTCGTCCAGCAAAATTTGGAGTTTGACCAACTCCAGTCAAAAATCCTCTGTAACTGGTAAAGTTTCCCCTTAACGAGGTATAGTAAGGAGCTGACAACCCCTGGTAAGGGTTCTAAGCATTAGCTAAGGGTGGAAAACTTTGAAATGAATTAAATGAGGAATACGACGCATTGCCTTGTTGGCCAAAAAACCGATTCCCAATTCCTATCCCACTAACCGCATGGTTTGTCCAACTCTAAAAGGGATTACTACCTTGACCTGTGAAAGGAAAAGGCATAGACCCTACTCTTGGATTGGAATGTGGTATATGACCACTTCCAAATGGGAAACCTTGAAAAAAATACAATCCACTCATCATGGATGTGGAGGCAGTTGATGGTACATTCAGTGGAACTGAAGGAATACCTTGAGAGGGCATTCCAAAAGAGAAGAATTCAAAACTAGATGCATTGGCTTGAGAACTTCCACTCGTCGACGGAATGGAAGTAGACCCAAATAAGGATTTGCTGGGAGCGTTAGAAGGGATGGAAATAGTTCCTACCCCTTGCACAAATATGGGAGTCTGCATGCTCACAACACTTGAGGTGGATGCCATGCTTCCAACAGTGGTCATTGAAGGGATAGATGTGTGTGGACCTAGGCTCAAAGGCCTATGAGTCAGAGTTCCAATGTATAACAATACATCTGGATGATTAGGAGGGAGAGGAGAATTCAAAGCCACAACTAACTCTGAAAGCTCTTCTACTTCAATACTACCTTCCGATTGGAAGAGTACTCAAGAAAGAACTGGTGTGTTCTTCTCTAACTCTGTAGTAGTACCAGGTCTATCTTGTAAACTAATTCCCCCAAGCGGAGGATCAATCTCTGATGCACCTGCTACCACTGGTTGAAAACCTCTCGCATAATCACTCCTATGCCTTCTAGGAGAAGGCTCTCGACTCGCAAATGAAAGCCCACGAAGTCTACGGGACTGTCGAGTTGGTCGGTCAGCCACATTGAATTATTTTTATAAGATCTAGTGAAAGACTCAAGAAAATTGAAAGCTAGCCTAACTAGGAGCACAGAACACACACTAAAAGTGTCCCTAAAGGGATGAGAAATCAAACAACTTCCAAGTATTTCCACTCCTGGTGATTAGGACCGAACACCAAAATACATGAAAGTTAATAATAAGGGCCTTCCAAAAAAAGACTGGGGTAATTACGCCCCAGGTCTACTAGCAAAGGTATCAAAGGTAGTTACATTCACCTCCAGACAACAACCTTTGCTGGTGCAAGCCCCCAAGCTTCGCAACGGTGCCCTCCAGAAGTATTATTAAACGTGTTGCAACATCAACCTCAATTTCCGCGGGATTCCCCTCCACTTCCACCTCTGTAGATCCCTAGGATAGGCAACTAAAGACACCAACATGTATCAGAAGCTGGGTGAAACAGTCCTGAGGTAGGATTCGACAAGTAAGAGAGGGGGTATCTCTCGTCCTTATTTTCATGAACCATCATGCTTAAACTCCCAGTCACAGAGCTTTCCCAGTTTTCCTAACACTATTGGATTTCACTCTTTAATCAAACTTCTATGTTTTACAATTTAGAGTGGCCTTGGAGAGTTTACTTTCCTCTCACCTAATCCAAGGCCCTAAATAAACCTAAAGCTTGTTGGTGTATTCTGATTGACAATACAAAAAGTTTTAGTTTATTTTATTAAGGGGTTGATTTTAAGTGGTTGTTCTTTTAAGCCAAAAGGATAATATGGAAATGAAACCGATGGTTTTTGTATGACGCAAAATAAATTAATGAAAAACTAACTTATATGAAATGCACTTGTTTGTTCTTCGATGAAAAACAATTTCTACTTGGGTTCTAAGAAACTTCTATAAAGTGAAAACCTTTTTCCTTTTCTTTTCTTATAGCAGACTTCACACTCACAAAAACTAAAAAGACTATTGATTCTTTAATAATGCAAAAATACTCTAATGCAAGGTGTACATGATAATGCAAGATTCTAGATTACTCTAAAAAGAAACAAAAGCAATTGTTTAAAACTCTTTAATAACTTAAGTGTTTGAAAAGAATGCAAATTACAATTTTTCCTCCAAATAAGGAAGGTAAATCTCGAAAAATCACAATTCACTTTCACAAAACGAAAGAAACCAAAATCAAATTCAACAAAAGAAAGCAAAAGCAATGTTTTTTAAGAACTTTTCTTTTTCAAGAAGCAATGAAAACAACTTTTCAAAAGCACTCAAAATGCCACCAAAGACTCAAAGATTGAAAACAAAGCAGAACAAAACTTTGTAAGTTACCAATTCAACATGAATGAAAATTTGAACCAAAGGAGTTGCACTCAATGATCCAAAAGCAGCAAAAGAGATTTGAGAAACTGACCAAGAAGTTAGGAAAGACACACTTTCAAATTCATCAACAAGAAATTTTTGAAAAGCAAGAAAAGGTGTCTAGCCACAAAAATGACGAGAAGAAAAGCAAGTAGACCACTAATGAAGTTTGACACAAAGATTGCAAACAATCTTCTATTCTGAAAGACCAAAACAATCAAGAACCTCTATAAGAAGTCTTGTGTGTTCAAACACAAATCATAAAACTCACTCTAAAGCAAACCTACGCCAAAACTTTTCAAAGCAGAATAGAAGTCAAAACATTAAGCTCACTGAATAATTAAATTCTAAAGACAGAAACTGACCACTCAAAAACCACACAGACCAATAAAGAAATTTCATTGGGCATAAATATTTGAAAAAAAGCATGCAAAAAATGTTATACGCGACTGTGTTCCAACACAGGTGCATGTACACATGTTTCTGACAAAAGAAACTCCTGTACACACAGTTTCACTTCACAAAAACAAGCATGTGTACGCTTCTGTAAACAAGCAAAGGTGAGTATACTATGTTTTGTAAGAAAAATAAAAAAACAAGGCCTGATGAAAAAGATCAGTCTTAAGGTTTGAGTTCCTATAAGAGCAGGCAATACTATCACAATAAGCAAATCAAGAACTCATCCCTGATTGACACTGAACAACCCAAACTAGGAATAACAACATTGTTATCCTTAGGGGAGTTGCCAATTCTATTACAGGAATAAGTACCCTAGGGATTGGCATCAGAACCCCAACAGAGCAAGAGTAATCTACAGTAAGAAACACACATACAACTTAGGCAACATGCTTAAATAAACAAACTATTTAAAGATGAACATACCTGGATGCCCTTCATCTGGGTAGTCCCAACAGGGTTCAAACCCTGTGCAACTCCTGATGATCTTCGAATCTGCAAATCAACCAATTCGAACATACATAGCAGCATATAGATAAAGAATTTTAATGAAATCAACTCTATATAATATAAGCAAATGGCTAGTTATACATCAAAATATTCATTCATACATGAATTACAACAACATTTTGATGCATAAACAAGGACAATCTTAGCAAAAAGACAACGTTTATCTTAATTGTATAAAACTATTATAAACACGGAAAGAGTTCAACTGAGTCTCCTTCTTCTGGCTCCAAGAGGAACTATCTTCCAGGTCCATCCAGTCCCAGTCTTCAACAACCTCCTTCCATAACAAATACCATGATATCTCAAGAAAGTGGGATAATATCAACACTCAAGGAAACAAAGGTTTCCTAGACTGGGGAAGTGCTTGAAGCACAAGAATACTTCAAACTTGATCAGGGGATAATCTCAGTATAGTAATTCTATCTCTTCTCTCCTCCTTAAGACCTTCCCATTGAAGTCTATTTATAATTCTCCTAGTTAGGTTTTTAGTTGGGAAATGGTTGGGCCATGGGCACTAGGAGGTAATCCACAGTTAAAACCCACGAACTCCACCCATAGTTAAGGAAATTTAATTATTTTAAGTGTTTTAACACATATACGCGGGTCGACTATTGACTAACCCACGTGTACAGACTTTTATCACAGGGAAAAGTAGTGTACAAGAAGTAAAACACTACTTTTAAAATATTTGGACCATGTCTGGAAGGAGGGGTTGCTCTAGGCCATAAACCAAGAATCACAACTACCAAGGGTGATATTTGGAGCTACAACAACTCTAGAAACAAAAAAACTCCCAGCTGACCTCTCCGTTGGGCTAGAAAAATACTCTGATGCTGAAGCTCTACTTGCTTTTAACAAGTGCTCCCTCTCTAACCTCTGAGTTACTGCAACACTCCATGCATCTTGCACCATTGCACACCTCTCTGTGCCATCTGGCACTGGTGCAACACTCATGTGCCTCTCACATTGTTGTAACCTTCTAGCTCTATAGAGTCTTAGGACTTCGGCACTGTAGCTCTTTGTGCCGCTCCATCTACATCTATCTCTACCCAATCAACCAGTCCTACTACTCCTCATCGAGGCTTCGGTAGCAAAGTCAAATCAAAGAGGTTGGGTACCTCAAGGATCCTACCCCTATTCCATCCTTCTTAGGATGATCACTCCACATCACCCCACCTCCTACCTGGAGGTGTGGATGCCTGTGATCCCTCTACCCACCTAGCTCGAAATTTCCCCCTACTAGAGGTCTCTGCATGAGTAGATGTCTCTACTTTATCTCCTCTCAGCTTCTCTAGTTGTGGATGCACCAAAACCTCCTGAATCTACTTCACCAATCGTGGCTCCTCCACAATCATCCAATACTTCTTCTAGCGCTACAT